>OY720448.1:32185115-32360115 GCA_963082715.1 Harpalus rubripes | reverse complement strand
AAGTTCTCTGCACTAGGAAAACTCTTCAAACCTTGGAAATGGAAACGGAAAAAGAAGTCAGACAAATTCGAAGCTGCCTCCAGAAGTAAGTTACTCACAAAACATACGAGTATTGCGGGATACTATAAGTTAAAAATTAAGTGTACGCTTTTGTATTGCTGGGTGTATTTCATACTGAGAAGTACCTTTCTGTGATACTTGACTTTCTGTTTTGTATTATTAATGTTCATTACAAATATGTAATTCTATTTGCATTGTATAAAATGATATTGGTGCAATGGATGGTGATTCGTACAGTTTCTCCTATGTAGTTAAATTTTGATTAATGAGCATTTTTAGTCAATTTTTCAATTAATTTTATGTTGAGCAAATATTTACTGAGTTTACATGCAGTTTTCAAACCGTTTTCAAAACGTTTCTAGCTTTGAAAACGCCATGTATACAGTGTCAAAACGGTTTTGAGTTATCTCAAACCAAAACTAAAATTCATGAGTTTGACTTGAAAACTAGTTTCAAACCTACTCATGTAAACACTTAAAATTCAGTTTCGATATTGCGCATGCGTACATAGCATAACGTTTCTGTCGCTGTGTGTTACTTCGTTTACTAACCTACAAATAAACTGACAGTTGTGTAATTTTAGTGCGTAGTGGTACATAATAGAAAAAATAATTGGAATAATAGCAAAACGAAGAATTTGGAGTGAAGAGAGTTTGTCACTTATATCAGCCAAATGCGCATGCGCCGAAACTTTTCAAATCAATCTGTAAACCTGTTTTGAAAATTACATGTAAACAGTTTCGCGTAATTTTGACTGAAAACTGAACCCATTTTCAAAACTGCATGTAAACGTAGTAATTGTTGTTGCATTTAGCTACA
The DNA here is from genome assembly GCA_963082715.1 of Harpalus rubripes. NCBI lineage: Eukaryota > Metazoa > Arthropoda > Insecta > Coleoptera > Carabidae > Harpalus > Harpalus rubripes. Next base: position 32,359,236 of record OY720448.1, on the reverse strand, counting down.
GAATTAATGATAATGATTTCTTCTCATTTGTAGCTCTGGAAAGAAAAATATCAGTCCGAGCCAATAGAGATGAACTGGTCCAAAAAGGCATCCTCCATCCAGAAAGCCCCATCACACCTATACCCGAGCCAGGTACAATATAATAAAAAAAAGTTTCAGAAATTTAGGAGCCTAAAATACAGACCAAAATGGGTTCAATCAACTTGGGTGTAATTCGGCGAAATGAGCTTAATTTTTACTAAATTTTAAAAGATATTGTTCTTTAAAGAGCTTCAAATTTGAAAATATCACGAAATATCCATTAGATAGTTTACAATTAATTATTGAAATTTGTATAATATTTTGAAAAAGTCACCTGATCTGAAACAGAATCTGACATCATAGCACATACAGTTAACATGTAACAAACTGGCGCCAACTTTTATTTATACAAATAACGTAAACTGTTTTTCTATGGAGAAAAACAAACAAAAACAATGAAAAATCTAAACCCTCTACCTATGGACATTTTAATAAGGAACATAATACGCATGTCGACCATTTTTGTATTAAATTACGTACGTACTATACTTCGTTTCACGTAAGAAAATAGTGAAGGGAAGATAGGTTCAGTTTGATATTGTTTTTTGATTAGGGAATATCCCGATATTATCCAATCAAACTACAATATCAAACTGCACCTATCTTCCCATCACTATTTTCTTACGTGAAACGAAATATAACAAGCACAACAATGGGCCTATTCTTTAACACAGTAGTTATTTTTTAGCAAGTTGTTAAAAGAATACCAATGAAGTATGTTGCCATAACAAAAAATTGGATTTTTAATTGTACAGAATAACCCCGCTAATGCGTTAATTGTTAGCTAAATTTGATAAAGCGCTAATAAACACTTATAAATATTATAAATAGTAATTATCCCTGAAATGATTAATTTGCGAACCCTTATTAAGTATTTTTCACACATTTTGGTCTGTACTTTATGCTCGTAAATTTTCTGTATGATCTTTTTTAACACCCTGTATACATATTTAACATGGTGTTTGTTTATTTACACTCCTCTACTCTATATCATAAATTATCGAGACATAAAATTTGAAAAATCAATGAGCTTTCAGCTCGCCTACAGCGCTCCAAGCGGCAAGTTGCTGAACTTGGAAGCTTTCACAAAGCTCTCACAGATGGGACGGAGAGTTTCTTCCCGCCAATTTTATATTTACATATAACCAGATTGTAAAATCCGTATTTTTTATAAAACGCCTAAATCTTCGTTGCCTTAATGTTAATTATAGAGACTTTTTTCTCTGTTTGTTATAATTTTTATCCAGTAATAACAGTCGACACTGAAAGAAAAATCTGATGTGGCCAACACAATACCTCCCGCCATTTACAGCCCGAGTCACAAAAAAGATTAAGTTAATACTTATTTTTGGATTAGCGAATTTTACTTTAATTTTAACAGTTTATTTCTTAAAATATAGTCTAATCTAATCCAAGTAACTACCCTTTGTTAAAAACCCCTCAACAGGATTAAATCCCAATTACAGAGTGGGTTCACATTCACACACGTCCATGCCTTAGTTGGATTCGAACCCAGGGCCCCGAGGGCATTCATGACATGAGGCGTTGCTCTAACCATTGAGCCACCGGAGCTATAATAAAATGAATACCGGGATAGAATAGAATTAACTAATCCAAAAATAAGGATTAGTTTAAACATTTTTGTAAATCGTTAATTTTTATTAATCTAAATACATACATACATATTTATTATGCTGGAAACTGTATTGAATTCCTTTTCTGTTGTTCTATTTACTTTTTTCTTTTTAAAACGTTACTAATATTATTTTGAAATGATTAGTTCTTTGATAGTGATATATATCTGTCAGTTACATACATTTGAATAACTGCGTTTTGTTTGTTTAAAGCGTAGGCTTTGGCATTTAAATTATAGATAATTTTATAAATTTATCCATAAAATATAGGTATAGAAAAAGTATTAATGCAAATCTATAGAAAATTTAATAATCTTTAATTTTTATAATAACATTAGTCTCGAAAAAATAACATTTAAAGGTATTTTTCGAAGAAAAACTATTTTGAGCTTCTAGTAAAGTGCCATTTCCGGTTATCCGATTTTTACCAAAACCAAATGGGCACTTTCCATTACAGAAAAAGTTCGAAATACAAGGTTTCAAAATTTTCTGAATGATAATATTTGAGTTAGAGTGGAGGATCTACACATATACACATATACACATATACACAGACATCATCGTGAAAATGTTAAAATTGGATTCTAGGGACCTTAAAACGTGGTCATTTACCAAAATCTCGATATGCGATTTTTTGCACGTTCCCTATACCTCCCTTACCAAAGAGAGCGGGAGGTAAAAATCGAAATTTAATACGTCAAGTTCTATTTGTCAAAAAGTTTAACGAGCCGTTTTGAAACATTACGAGTGTTTATGAATATGGGCATAAGAATGGTAAATTCTAGCACGCTTATTGATACTAGAAGGAGCTTCATTCTTAAATGATTTTGGTGACTTTGATATTAGCCTATGGTGAGCCTAAGCCAGTGGACTCTGCGGTCTCAGACCGATAATAGCGTAGGGCCTAAAGTGTTAAATACATAAAATATCTAGGCAACGAGCAAAATAAAAAAAAAACACACAACTGTTACCAATTTAACTATCTGCCATAAATTATCCTTAATTAATGGTTTTCGTTTATTTACTAAATTTTTCTGTCACCTTAGAAACGAGAGAAGTTCACTACTGGTACTTAGAGGGCCGGTTTCATAAACGTCTAGTTAAATTTATTTCCAAAGTAAATTTAATTATATGAACAAATTCGAATCAGTTTCCATGTTCTTATGACAATTCATTGCTGACAAAACACACTGTACATTATTAACGCATTTTGTGATTTCTGGAAACTGTATTCATAATACCTGCGTTAATAATGTCTATATCCCACTTACATTGTAAACTAGAACGTCAGATTTAAATATTAAATTTAAAATTAAGTTTTATTATAATCAAAGGTTTCAGTAAAAAAATAATACATGACTCGTCGGTAAAATGTCTGTACTTGACTCGGAGGCGTAAAATACTCGGTGCAATCCTCGATAGTAATGTATCATTTTCCTGACTTATGTAAATCATTATTACGTAACGAAACTTTTGTGCGAGACTCTCATGATAGAACTATCTTAAAATAATAATGTTTGTTTTCTAATATGAATGGTTGAAAAGTACTATTCTAATCTTTAATCTCTCTTTGTAGGCACAGACATCACCCAATTCCCTCCATTCGCAACAACGCCCTCCATACCCGGTCTGCAGCAACACCAGGCGGTCCAAGCCGGCGGCCCGGGCTCCGGCCAACTGCAGCAACCTGTGCCTGTGTCGGGGCATCAGGTGTCGCCGCTGCCGCAACACGTGGGGCCCCACGCACCGCCCGGGACGCCGCCCCCTTTGCAGCATCAGCTGCACATTTCCTTGCACCAGCAGCTCACGCAGCAGTTGCATCAGAATGCGCAGTTTGTGCAGCAGGCCACACTCAACACGGGTGAGCACATTTACAAACATTTTTATTTTGTAGTGTAGTATGATAAGCCTTGTTGCACTAACAAGGTTTAAATTTTAAGCGACAGTTAAAAAAATTCAAATCGCAATTTCGACAGCAATTCATAATAATTAATTTCATTTAAGGATCGCTTAAAATTGGCGCAATTGGCCATTCAACGTATGGTTGGAAAGAGTGGTACAAGTGATACCTATTTCTTTGCAATGAGATAACTGTTAGGAAACTTAATGTTTATATTTATTTAGAGAAAATGATAAGTGTTTTATAATCATTTTAGCAAAATTACTATTTAGATTATTATTTAGTTATTTTACAAATTACTGATCGGTAAGTGATTGTGATTACTTACCGATCCAGGCGATAAGAAAATAAAAACAACAATCAAAACTTGGATTATTATTAACATTTACAAAAATGTATTCTTCGTTCAGTGTGATCCACAACGAACTCCTGCTCATTTCGAAATTATATGATCTATAATGCTTCTATTTAAATAACCTATACATATACAGGGTGTTTCCTTTAAAACAACCAGCGCTTTTTTGGGCGAACTAACTACTTTAGAGAAAAATGTTTTATACTAAAAATGATCAAGAATAAAGGGATAATGTATCAATAGTAACAAACCGAATATTTAACCAGTGGTTTTCAAACGGTAGAACAAAATTATATATTTTTAAATGGCACCCTATATAATTTTTTAGCCCTTTAAATAGAATATTATTTTCTGATTTCAACGATATAAATATAGTATAGGGTTGTAGAACAATTATTTCGAGAAAAATGGTATTAAAAACTAGAAATAATGAAATAAAAATAGGTTTACTACTAGCGTAACTAGGCAACAGACAACAGATCTGTGTATTGCATAGCCTATTGTAATACTATAACATTTTGAATACCAGTTTCTTCGAAATAATTGTTATACAATCCTGTACCATATTTATATCGTTGGAATCAGAAAAAAATCTGTATCTAATGGGCTAAAAAGTTATATAGGATATCATTTAAAAAAATATAATTTTGTTCTGCCGTTTGAGAACCACTGGTCGAATTTTCAGTTTGTTATTATTAATAAATTAGCCCCCTATTCTTTATCATTTCTTCTATATATAACATTTTTTTCTAAAGTCATTAGTTCGCCCAAAAAAGCGCTGGTTGTTTTAAAGGAAACACCCTGTATAGTAGCTTTGCTTACACCAGTAACTTGTCCAATCTCTTTTAATGTTTATCTAATGTTATTACGTATTAAAGTCATAATTTCATGTTCTTTTATGTGCATATAATACATTCCAGGATCTATTCCTGCTATTATGTTCAGGCTGAACGCAACCATTTCCTCTAAAGGTATTACGATTCTTAAAACCTGACAGGAAATGATGCGTGGCCTTGGATTAAAATCTGCACAGTGCCACTTAATTTGCACTGACAGAGTAGTAAACAAATGTCAAATCAGTTTCCTATGTTTCATTTTAAGTAAGACAGGTAAATGTCAAGTCGTATTCATGGATATGACAAATCCCATGTTTCATGTTAAAAAATACTGAGCTATTAAACTTTGCTTAAATTGACAGTCTTGCATCGAAATATAATGTCAAACGAATCATAATACAGTGTGTTCAAAAAAATTCCTAACTCGGAGTAGGCTATGAACGAAGAAACGTATGTGATATTGTCAAAAATGTTATCTAAAGAAATCAAAGCTTTTTTTCTTGTATTTTATATTAGAAATGGAAACAAATTAGAAACCGATGAATGTCAATGTACTGTATCCTTCTTTATTGCCTTTTCTCCTTAAAATTACATTTTTGACAACTTGACTTTTGAATTGAATCAGACACACGTTAGTCTGTTCAAAACATACGCCGAGTTAGGAATTTTTTTTGAACACATTGTATTATTGCCATCAAAATTTTGATTTTACATTTTTTTTTGTTTATGCTCTGTTCCATTTAAACCATTCAGTAGATGGCACTGGCAACAGTGCAAATCTGAAGTAGCCGAAATTACATTGGGTAAACTTGTCTCATCTCTAATTTCAGCCAATCAGAGAGGTCGAAACTATTCCCTATGCTCCGCAATACTGAATGGCTTAAATGGTACAGGGTACAAGCCTTAAGCCTTGCAAGTGTAACTGAGCATAAGTTAGATTATATAAAGGTATATTTAGAAAAATATCCATGCTATAATTAGGTCCAAAACTCATCATTTTACAATTCGCCTACTCATTTTCAAAATGCCTACGACGTAGGTATACGCTAGTAGAGAATAGGTACAGGTTGGTAACCAGCTTAGTGGTTTAATTATTAACGTGTTTATTTGTAGAATAATAATTGCGGGTTTAATTTCCGTACCCGATAACAACTATGACCACAAATACATATGTAGGTCCCCTCTACATCAGTGTTTATGTTTGGGGTTAGGTATAGCATGCTCGTATAATGTACTTACTTTCGGATAGAAAACAATATTGATACAAACTATTATTGTATCCTTTAATGTGCAGAATCTATTTTTAAACTAAATTCATTTATACATTAATGTTAACAAAACATTACTAAGTCAGGTAGCTATATTAAATTTAGAATGACATTACATACTCGTATATCCATGTAAACAACGCTTTAAGTTACAAAAGGATATGACAAATAAACCAGATATAAACAAAAGCATAGCAGTAGCTTCGAAATTCAAATCAATAATAATAATAATAATAATAATAATAATAATAGACTTTATTGACATCAGTCAAGGGCGGGGTTCAGCCAAAGGCTGCTTTTCAACCCAACCAATACATAATTCATAAAAATAAACAAAAATGAACGCCGATATTAATATAACATAAAGTCTTAATAATTACATAGAAAAAAAGAGAAAAATAAGAATTAATGTTGAATAGACAACAAATATTTTAAACCATAAGAAAAGCTTCGCAGATAATATCACAGGAGAATACTCAATAATCAATAATTAATAATTAATTAATAATTAATGCACACATAAATCTTCACATTTCCTTCAAGTAGTATTTAAAAGAATTTACAGAAAGAGATTTCATACTGTCTGGTAAAGTGTTGTATAATGTAGGGGCTAAATAGGAGAATGAGCACTTAAATTTATGTTTTTTAAACGATGGCACAATGTATAAATTCCTAATACGTAGACTATAATTATAAAATTTTGGAATAAGTTTATCGTACAGATAACGAGGAGTATTCGTTATTAAAATTTTATGAATTAAAGTTAAATACATTTTCCTTGTGCGAGATTCAATATTTTCCATTTTTGCTAACTCTCTAAAGCTTGAAATGTGATCAAATTTACGCACTTTGTAGACAAACCGTAAACATGAATTTTGAAAAACTTGAATTCTGTGCTTATCTGCTTGTGATAAATTAGGCACATACACACATGCGCAATAATCAAATAATGGAAGTACAAGCGAATTAATTAAGCGAAGTTTTACATCAGACGTTAAGATGTCACGAAACTGATACAGGTGCTTTAATTTAATCACTGCTGCCTTCATTTTAGCCTGTAAATGGAACTTGAAATTAAGGTCTGGGTCAAAATATACACCCAGACTTTTGCAGAATTTATCAGGCTGCAGTTGGGTTCCGTCAAGCTTTATCATAGGTACTTCACAGTTTCCTATAACTAACATCGTTGATTTATTGGGATTAATTCTGAGACCATTATCCTTAACCCACTGAACTAGATTATTCAGATCAGAATTAATATTATTAACAAAAGTGGACACATTTGAAGGAGAACATGATGCTAATATTTGTGTGTCATCAGCGTATGAGTGAAAATCGCAATGTTTTAGTTCGGCAGGTAAATCCGCGACATACAATAAGAAGAACAGTGGCCCCAGAATTGACCCTTGGGGTACTCCACGTACCAGTTGGAATGAGGCTGAATCTGACGTTATAGAGTTGTTGGTCATGCTAACTCGAAATTCCCTGTTACTAAAATAATTTTTACACCACTTCAGTGCATTCTCTGAAAATTTATAATATTTTAATTTAGCCAATAATAAAGTATGGTCAACCATGTCAAAAGCTTTAGAGAAATCTATTTGAATCAGGAAAGATATATTTGATTCATCATAATTTTTAATTATGGTATCCAGAATATTAATTAGGCATGTGTTGGTGCTATGTCCATATCTAAAACCAGATTGATTTTGGGGAAGAATTTCATTAAGTGTTACATAAAGCATAATTTGCTCGCAACATATTTTCTCTAAAACTTTTGACAAGGTTGGCAGAATGCTTATAGGTCGCAGGTCATTGAAAGATGACGGTTTGTTATTTTTCGGAATAGGTTTGACAATAGCTGATTTCCATATATCAGGTACTGTTCCGGTTAGCAAGCAGGTATTGATTACATGTGTTATGTACTTAATAATAACTGGAAAAATTAAATCTAACATTTTTCTTGATATGCCGTCAATTCCAATTGCGTTCGACTTCAAGTTTTTAAAAATGAATTCAATTTTTTCATTATCCACGCACGTAAAATCAAATGAATCAGTTTGTAAATTTGGACACTGATTAGTATTATAGTATGTAGTAGTATTAGGGTTTGGGTATGTTGCGCCAGTCTGATTTAATAAGTAATTGCCATACTCATTTGGTTTAAATATTTCTTCGCAAAAATTATTCTCCGAGGCATTAGTAACTCCTATTCTTTTTAAGTTAGCCCACAGTTTACCACTGTCTTTAATATTGTTATTAATATTATGCTTTAGATATGCTTGTTTTTCTCGCCTAATTGCAGCTGTAGTGATGTTACGTAGCTGTTTCTACTCTAAAATATATTGTTTGGCATGGTGTACGGTTAACCTTTGGGAAACACATCCAGGTAAAATGATTTGAAGTCATTTATTAATTTTTCTCTATATCTAGAGATTTTTATAATTAATTTTCATTACCTATATAAGCTGATTGAAAAAATAGAAATGTAAAGAGTCCTTAAACTTTGCCAATACTTTTATAGCGTGTTTGTGGAAGGAAATATTTAATTTTTGCATTAAAAATTCAAAATTTTATTTTTTAAATCTATAAAGAACCGCTTGCAGTTTTACAGGACAGATAATATTACCAAAATATATATACAGGGTGTTAATTAAATATCTGTCCATAAGAGTTTAATATGGGGAATAAAATTTTCATTGCGTAAAAGTTACCAATTAATTTTTGACAAAATAGCCTGTATGTAAATTATGTCATATATATATATATATATATATATATATATATATATATATATATATATATATATATATATATATATATATATATATATATATATATATAATTGAAGGAATGTTATGTGTTAGCCCCATTCTGTAAACGATATAATAAAAAAATGTAACAAATAGCGAATTAAATGTTTTTTAATATTTGTAATAACATAAAGTGTCAAAAAATTATATTTACCAGGGATTTGTTAACTAGATACTGGATAGAGCAAGCGTATATCGATACATGTATTTCTTGTGTACCCGGCCAGATTAAGAAAGAACACAGGAAGTTTGAGTGAGAAGAATATAGATAATTCCAATTTAGATAAATGAATTTGATTGATATTCACACGACTGTCAAATTTACATCTGTCAAATTCATGTCAAAAATTGCATTTAAATATATTTGTTGGTGAAACATGAAACAAGTACGAGTACGATGCTAAATTAGAACACATAATAATATAAATTTGACAATTAATTAATTAAAATAATTAAATTTCAATGCCGATAACAAGAATAACCTAAGAACTGTCAAACATGTCAGAAAAACGAATGACAAGTAACGGAAATAAAGACAATAAATCGGAATTATGTATCACTATCTCTCTCAATCTGGCCGGGTACATGCGAAAATTAACTTACTCTATCCAGTAGTTAACAAATCGCTGATATTTACCTAGATGTATTTTTTAAGAAAAACTGTTTAGTGCTTCAAATGAACTACTGTTTCCGGTTAGCATTATTACCAAAACTAATCAGCTTACCCCGTTAATGTTAAAAGGAATACCTCTCTTACATATAAAGGTTAAAGATAAAATGCTTCAGTTTCAAAGAAAAGGTTTTTATATTTATGTTCAAAAATTTATTAAATTTTCATCTCAAAGGGCAATTTTTTCACGGTTAGGCTAGGGTATTTACCCTTTCACCTGTTCATCCTTTAAACAATAAACCACAGCCGATTGCCCACTAAAAATAAAACCACACAGCCCTTATTATCGTCGCCGTTATTCGGTCAATAGACACATTTTCTTTGGTTACGTCACACGTATCGATTATTCCCTCGCTGACTGTTTGGCGACCGCTGGTAGAGTTGAGTTCGGTCTCAGTTGGTAATGCTTAGCAGTTGGCAGCCGTGCGTTGACAAGCACACAAGTGTAGTGACAGTTGCCGAGTGTGGCTGATATGGTTATGGTGGTTTTGGTTATGGTTAGAAGAAGAGTGCTTGTGCCGGGCCATAGCAGATAATTAAGCTATGATGGGATACATTATGGGTTGTACCTGCTTTAAAGGTAGGCAATGTGCCGCCTTTTGCACCTATAAAGGTAACATCACGCTACCATTACACCGAATATCGTTCATAATGCTTTTTCATTTACAAATACACGCAATTTTTATGTCGTTTATTATGTTACACATATTTTATGAATGTAATATAATGTAGAAGGTATTTCCGAACCCCATATAACCGTACAATCTATTGTTATAAGCGGCACAATTAATAAATTTACCTTTGAGTTTGATGTCTGTATGTATGTACATACCGGGTGTTTTTTTAAAGGTGTACAGTGTTTTGCAGACTGTTGGCCCCCGTTTTGCCTGACAATAGTTGTGGTATCAAGAGAAAGATTTCTGCATCAAATGACACCAAAGATACGTAATATTTCGGTCCCATAAACTAATTATTAAATTTATTCTGTTTTGTATTAATAGCAATGCAATAGCCATAGCATTTTTGAACAAAAAATAAACAAATGTTTGACATTTTATCTGTCAGAATTCGTTAGCTATGATTTTTGGTATTATTTTCTTTTTCATATTTTATAACAGAATTGAAAATCCTTGACAAAAATTAAAATAATAAAAGTATAACAATACAATTTGCACAAGTTATAGGTTATAATTATAATAAAAAATTAAATAAATTTAATAATTAATTTATGGGTCTAAAATAACACATAATTTACATGTTATTTGATTCAATTTTTTTTTATCTTTCTATTGATACCACAACCATAGTTCTAAGTTAAAACGGGGGGCAAGAGTTTGCAAAAAACTGATTTCCCATGTTAAACTCCTATGTGCACTGATTTAAAAAAAAATCACCCGATATATATTCACATCCCTTGTCTACTTGTGTAATTGTACGGATATATTTTAAAATCAGTGATTTTGGCCTGTATTACGAACCCACTTTTATACAGTGTATAGTTATAATGGTAAAACATGCTTCATAATAACGATATTATTATGTATATAATTATATTTTCGTATTACAATGTATAAGTACCATAGAATATTCCGAATCCTACCTATGTATATAAACTCTAGCTCTGGGTGACAGTTGTAGTAAATGCACAATTATATAATGATTATACAGGCTGATAAGGCATTCATGTACATATAGAGATTTAAAATATATAAACAGTTTTTCAATTTGCCCCCAAATAATTATAGACGAAAATTCTTCAAATAAAAGTTGTAGAGAATAAAATTTTACATTTGAATCAAGAAGCTAAATTAATTTTACATGCCTTGTAACCTCAGAAATTAGGTATGCAAATGTTGAAAATCGCCCCAAGAATAGCGATAGCTTTGAAATTGAAACAAAAAAATCGAGCAAAAAATGAACAAATGTTAACGATTTATCTGTGAAGCTAGGTTGGTTTATTTTTATTTTATTTGAAATTTCTGTTCAAGCGAACAATTATCAATTTTAATTAATAGATAATTGTTCACTGAAATAGAAATTATAAATAATACCTAATAAAAAAATCCCATGTGAACACCACACGACTTGTATGCAAGATCAACTTGAAATATAGACCCAATTTAAAATTGCACGTATTTGACGTAATTTTACATAAACATTTATTTTTTGTACTTTTTTGTCCTAATCCATAGCAAGCCCTATTACAAAAACCAAAAAGTATATAATTTTTAGTTCCTTGTATATAGTAAAGGAAGTATTGTAATCGCGAAAAATTTCAGTTTTCAGATTTCAGCGGAAATATCCATTTTGACTAATTTCGTCGTGACGTCTGTACGTACTTATTTCTAAACAACGGTAAGCCGTAGAAAGTTAAAATTTTGTATTTAGGACTACTATAACATCTAGTTGTGCACCTCCCTATTTGGTTATTACATAATTTCCAGAAGTGGTACTTTACTTGAAGCCTATAGTATTTTATTGAAAAACTATTTTAAAATATAATCCAAAACATTTCAAATTTGGTATATAAGACGCAGAATTCAATTCTCTAAAACTATTATTTGAAGCATTTATTTCTAAAATCAAAATAAAACCATTTTTTTCAAGAAATACTGTTAACAACTTATGGTAATATATCACTTCCAGTTAGCCTATTTTAACCAAAATCTACTATGTTATTCCCATTGACATAAAAGTCATTAAAATCTGTTATAGGCTTCAAGTCAAGTCAAAAGGGAGGTGCACAACTAGATGTTATAGCAGTCCTAAATACAAAATTTCAACTTTCTTCGGTTTACCGTTTTTGAGTTATGCGAGATACGTACGTACGGACGCACGTACAGTTGTCACGACGAAATTTGTCAAAATGGAGTCTGGGATGGTCAAAATGGATATTTCCGTTGAAATCTGAAAACCGAAATTTTTCGCGATTACAATACTTCCTTTACTATGTACAAGGATGTAAAAAGACTAACTAACATGAAAGATAAACCGTTAGACTTTTGTTTATTTTGTCTCAATTCCATGGCTATCGCTATTTTAAAGTGATTTTTGACATTTTCATATCTAATTTCTGAGGTTAATTTTGCTTATTGATTCAGATGTAGAATTTTATGCTCTACAACTTTTGTTTGGAGCATTTTTGTTTCACATAATTTGGGGAGCAATACGCACTGAAAATCTGTTTTTACATGTTAAATTCCTATGTACACATCGAGGTACACATGTATGCCTTACCACCCGATATAATTATACATATCTTTTGTTTTATTCAATTAATATACTGCACTCATTTGGTATGAGCCGGATCAAATATATTTTCTTATATCCCAACCCAATATAAACTATTATTATAGGCAGTAAATTTTTATGAATACACTGTGTCTTGTATAAATATTATACTTAAGCCTGTATAACACGGTCATAATTTTGTTAACAAATTTGATAATAAATTGTTTCCCTGGAAACGAATGTTTTGACAAATAAGATGTTCTATTCCATCATAAATGTTATATCTGTTTGACACGAACACAAAATCTTGTATCTTGTCAATAAATTTGGTTCTAAATAAAAGTATGACCGTGTCAAACGGACTATAGTTTAATAAAAAAATTAGCTTATAAATTAATTAATTTGAGAAGAATATGTATGTTTATTTTAAGAATTTTATTTTTAATTCTACGAAAAAATTAAGCATTATTAGTTTTAGTTTTTGTAAAACATTACTGGGAACTGATTTTTAAATGTTTTGCACATATTCTCTTACTACTCCGAAAGCTGAATAACATTAGTTGATCTAGTATTGATGACTTGTCTCTTAATTTAATCACACAGAAGTGTGACAGGTTTCAAAAGAAACGTAGGTGAACAGTGGCAAAAGTAAAATAAAATGTTCAGTTTTATTATGTTTTATAACTTTCATTGAGAATTACATGATATTTAATTTATAATTTCCTATTATCCGGAACAGGAAAAATAGAAGAAATCTAACTGTTAATATTCACTAAATCAGTGTTGCAATGAAATAATAAACAACTGCGCCCACTGGCATAGCTACTTATTTATTTGATATTTTGCTAATTTCAATCTCGATTTTAATTATAATTACTAGCGTCAAACGCAAATTCAAATTATTACCTGAATATCAATATTAAAAATTTACAAATTAACCAATCAGAGGACAGAATTTATATTCATACGTCATTTTCTTACCTAAAACGTGCTATAGAAGTAAATATTCTTGATAGGTACGTCAGATTTAAAAATGTATTTACCTCAATTTCGAACCCAATACAATGAAACAGTTATTATTGTTCGTATTTAAGTTACTGGCGTATCTAGAGGAAAAAGGGGTTTTGCTTTCAGTTCCATTTAAATATTAAAACTGGATCATTATAATAAAAGTTATCAAAGTTATAGATACAAAACACAAACACATTATTATATACTTCTTTTATGTTTGCCATTATTTTTACACACACACAACAATACATATAAAATATTACATTATATCTATAACAGAATCAATACAAAATTTATAAAATTGATCACAGAAAAATAGATTTTTCCTTGATAGTAAAAGTCAATTTCTATGCTATCAAAATAGAACGAGAAGTTTACTATTTTGACTCTAGAGACGAAATATGGACATTATTTCCTAGCTAGAGAAGTTTTTATTAAGTAATGGTATTGTTTTATCATATAATTCTATAAATTTTGGAGGTAACAAGTTCAAAGCTGCTACACATCGGCACTATCGGCAGCATCAACTATTTCTTAGACACAGATTATCTCAAACTAAATTACAATTATTGACAGCAATTTTCAAAAAAAAAATCTGATGTGGATATCACACGACTTCCTTGTATACGCAACACCAACATGTAGAATAGACTCAATTATAAAATTGCACGTATTTGACGTAATCTGACATTAACATTATTTTTTTTTATTTTTTGTCCTAATCCATAGTATGCTTTATTACAAAAACAAAAAAGTATATAATTTTTAAATTCACATATCTCGCTTATACAAAGGGCTAATTTAATAATATTGAATGTGCTAGACGCAGAATTTAATTCTCTAAAACTATTATTTTAAGCATTTATTTCTAAAATCAAAATAAAACCATTTTATTCAAGAAAAACTGTTAACAGCTTCAGGTAATATATCACCTCCGGTTAGCCTATTTTAACCAAAATCTACTATGTTATTCCCAATGACATGAAAGTCTTATATACCAAATTTGAAAAGTTTTGGATTATATTTTAAAATAGTTTTTCATTAAAATCTATTATAGGCTTCAAGTAAAATACCACTTCTGGAAAGTATGTAGTGATCAAAAAGGGAGGTGCACAACTAGATGTTATAGCAGTCCTAAATACAAAATTTCAACTTTCTACGGCTTACCGTTTTTGAGTTATGCGAAATACGTTCGTACGTACAGACGTCACGACGAAGTTAGTCAAAATGAAAATGGATATTTCCATTGAAATCTGAAAACCGAAATTTTTCGCGATTACAATACTTCCTTAACTATGTACAAGGAAGTAACAACAAAGTTTTGCTGTCGAACAATTCAACTATCAACAAATTTTTCTTGTCTTTTGTAACGATTAAAAAGCTACTAAGTGCGAGACTAAATGTGCCTCGATATAATTTCGGAAACTTTTTCACATCCCGACCATGGAAAAAATAGTATACAGGTGTTCATTTTACTTTGTCCACTATTGCTATCTCGAGAACTATAAAAACTACGAGATCGGTTAAATTAGCAAACAATTTCTATTTAACAAGACTATTTTAATGAGCGCAAAATTATTATTTTGTAACCAGTGGTTAACAAACTCTGGAGACCAACTTTGTTATTTTAAATGAAATTATATATGTTTTATTTACTATTCGATAGAGAATTTTATTCTGAATTTAGTGATCTAATATTTTATATTAATTTGATTAAAATATGGATATAATAAGAGTGCAAAAAGAGTGGAAAAAATGAATGCATGTTAATTTTTTTACATAAATTACATTAATATTTTCTTTGCATGGACATTTATGATCAATTAAAAGAACAAAATAATCACTTCTTTCTCTCAGAGCACTCTAAATCTATGTAAGAAAATAACATGTATTATTTTTTTCTATTCGTGGCACTCTTATTCTAGCCATTTTTTAATCAAATTAATATAAAATTACATTTGAATTTTTCTCAAAAAAAAAATACCTAAGGGTTTGCAAATATTATATCACAGAATTTAGAATTAAATTCTGTATCTAATAAGTAAATAAAGAGTATATGGTCCCATCTAAAATAACAAAGTTGGTATTCACAGTTTTAAAACCACTGTTTGAAAAAAATATAATTTCACTCTCATTAGTCTACTTAAATAGAAATTGTTTGCTATTTTAACCGACCTCGTAGCTCTCATAGTTTTCGAGATAGCAATAGTGAACAAAATAAAATGAACACCCTGTGTATGTCGCAGAGATATGAGTAAATTAGTTGTTTGATCAAACACCGAGGGGTTAAGTTAAGTTTTGGTGAAACCCATAGGGATTTGATCAAACAACTAATTTACTTATATCCGGGTTTTGGTGAAACCATTAGGGATTTGATCAAACAACTAATTTACTCATATCCGGGTTTTGGTGAAACCCTTAGGGATTTGATCAAACCACTAATATACTCATATTCTTGCGACATACATGACGTTTGCGGTCTTATTTTTTTTTTTTTAATGGGTGATACTGCAGGTCAAAAGAAAGCGAAAAAAACGTTAAAACACCATAGGAAAAGTTATATAATAAAAGAATTTTTTTTAAGGGGCGATATATTAATGTTAGAAAAAGTTCTAGTAACATGCGAACTAATAAATTTCATTTGTTTTTTTTTAATTTGTTGATCTGTCCGTTATAGTACATTATCATTTAATTGTGCACCTGCACTATCAGTACTTAATTGTTTATTAGCTGTGTAAAAGGTGAACGATGAATTATTCTAATATTGAATTAGTTGACAGTTGACATGGTGCTTACTTATGGGGAAGTGGATCAAAATTCGGCTGCTGCAAGTGCTTGCAGCGTACGCGATTCATGGATACGCCGAGCAATACTTTAAATACAACAGCAGGGTGATAACTTCAAACTTCTGCTGTAGAAGCGCTTATCGTTTTCTTTTGATCCCATAAAAATAAAAACTAAAAAAGTAATATTTCTTTTACTAAGGCCCGATCCTACCACAGTTAAAGTGGCAGTTTATTAACTATTAATTAAGAATTAAACTGAAGATTAGAAGCGATGCGAACAACAGTTACAATTTCCAATTCTAACCAAAGGTGTTAAGAACAATTTTGCAACATAACCGTTGGTTATCCTATCACTAAGTGTCACTTTAACTTGAGGTAGTAGGAGCGGGCCGAGAAGCGGGCCTAAGGTATTTTAACGTTGTCGACTTTTTTTGACTTCGGTGCTTTGTACAAATTACACATCTGAAAAAGTGATGCATTTCTCTCTCTTACTGTATAATATAAATTTTAAATAAATCGGCATACTCAGCATTTTTCATTTGACAGCCTTGTTTCGAATTCAATTGACGTTAAACTAACTTCAAAGAGCACAAAAATGAATCCTGTGGTGCTCTCTCCACCATAACTAAGAGATTGGCACACCCATCATTAGGTATTAGGCAGTGATGATATATTCCTTTGAATTATTAAACCATTGATCTCTTCATCGTAAACATGTTTTCAATGCTGCACTTATATTTGTGTATATTTAGACTGTGATTTCTATTTCAAGTAGTACTCAGCTGTTTGTGACCTAGTGCTGCTCTGTGACAATGAATATTTTATACACGCATTGTCATAATGTATACGGCGCTTACATCATATGTGAAACATTTGTCCATTCATTAATTAATGTTAATTTATTAATTAATCACATGGGATATGTCTTTTTGGCATTGAATCATCAATTGAAAATGGGACAGGCTATTTTTGAATCACTGATGAAAGATAGAAAGGTTGTCTGCTTTTATTCGCAGATTTCGGTAATGATGATAAGGTACCTGAGGCAAATAAGGCCCATCTTGTATTACCCCGTAGTTAGTCGCTACATTGTACAATACTGTGCCTGTACAAATAATTATAATTTTCGACTTGCTTTCTTTTGAATCGTTTTCACCCGTGTAACAAGTCGATAATTGGGATAATATAGGAATTTTGCAAGTCAAAAGATCCTGTCGTCGATACCATTAACATAGCGACCTATAGTATGAATATGAATAATATTTATATATACAGGGTGATTTTTTTCAAGGTGTACATAGGAGATTAACATGAGAAATCAGTTTTTTGCAAACCGTTTGTGAGTTATGCGAGATACGTAGGTACAGACGTCACGACGAAATTAGTTAAAATAGATTCGGGGATGGTCAAAATGGATATTTTCGCTGAAATCTGAAAACCGAAATTTTTGGCGATTACAATACTTCCTTTACTATAGTGTACAAAAAATCTGATGTGGACACCACACGACTTCCTTGTACGCAAGATCAATATGAAGTATAGATCCAATTATAAAATTGCAAGTATTTGACGTAATTTGACATTAACATCTATTTTTTTGTTTTTTTTTTGTCCTAATTCATAGCACGCTTCATTATAAAAACCAAAAAGTATTATAAGTTTTAAATTTACCTATCTCACTTATACAAAGGGCTAATTTAATAATACTTGATATGCTAGACGCAGAATTTAATTCTCTAAAACTGTATTTGAAGCATTTATTTCTAAAATCAAAATGAAATCATTTTATTCAAGAAACCAAAATCTACTATGTTTTCCAATTGACATAAAAGTCTTATATACCAAATTTGAAAAGTTTTGGATTATATTTTAAAATAGTTTTTCATTAAACTCTATTATTGGCTTCAAATAAAGTACCATTTCTGGAAATTATGTAATGACCAAAAAGGGAGGTGCACAGCTAGATGTTATAACAGCCCTAAATACAAAATTTCAACTTTCTACGGCTTACCGTTTTTGAGTTATGCGAGAGACGTACGTACAGACGTCACGACGAAATTAGTCAAAATGGATTCATGGCTGGTCAAAATGGATATTTCCGTCGAAATCTGAAAACCGAAATTTTTCGCGATTTTTGGTACGAATCCATTGTCACAAGCCCAGCAAAACAAGTAACTGGAAGTAAACTTTGTTGAACGACTTTGCTAGCCTAACATTTGCTTGATTTTCTCGCAAGCAACCCAAGTCACAAATTTCTCGCTTGTCTTTCTAAGTGTCAAATATAATGGCGGGAAATACAAATTATATATACATGAAGTTAACTTGAACTGTTTCTATTTCTTTCTATGGTGTGTGTTTATCAACCACATATCAAAAAGACTTTGTGAGTTTTGTGATGGATTTTTATAATATTATATTTGAAATATTTTGTTATAGCTAATGCAGCTTCTTCCAAATTAATTCCATTCTTCGCATATAAATATGTAAATTAATTTTCCATAAGTTCGCAGACCAAGAAAAGAGATACGGAAGATATACAATTACACAATATTATAATTGACATCTATATAAATTTCTAGATGACAGGCAACAACTCTTGTTTGCTTACCTAGCTTTTGCTAGATTTACTTAATTCATTGAACGCACCTATGATCTGCTAACAACGTTTTATCCAATTGGTCCTTAATTTGTGAAATAAATATTTACTATAATCTTCGAAAATATTGATTTCCATGCAATTTCATAATCCAAAACTCAAATATTGTCGGGAATCGATCAAAAAACAATTTACTAATGTATATTAAAGTTTATTTCGCTTCTGATTCCACCCTCGTAATCGGAGGTTGTGAATTAATACGCGTACATCACGACATAGGTTGCTAACCACAGAACTACACATGTAAACACACAGACATGAGTGTACGTTACATGTGAATGTGAGGCTTAAGCATAGAATAAAAACACCATAATAATCAATATGGGAAGAAAAATAGTATAAGCACAGTCTAAGCGGTTCTTTTATGTTTATTTATAAAACAGGGTTAAAAGAATTTGTTTAGGCCTAGGTTTCAATAAATTTAGACAAAAATGGTGAAAATCTCCGAAATTATTGGTTGGAAAACTAAAACAAAATTCATATGTCCATATAGGTGAATAAAATACAATTCAAAATATATGAAAATGTATAGGATGTACCATTTGAAAAAGGAGAAACAAATCTCGCCGAGCCATAATGCAATACCCAGTATATATGAAAATAATTTTACATTATGCTCCTTGAGTAATCGAATAAATTCTATTCATAAATTTATGCTGTATTTTTAACAAGGGAGATATCGAAGACGGTAATTTTAAAGACTCACCTGTATATAAGATAATTTGGCAGGTGTACGATGTACAATAGTAAATTTATACGTAAATTGCCAAAAAAATATGTGCAAGAAGAACGAACTATATTCCGATGAAGAAGATTGAGATGAATCACATAATTTTGATTCTTCTTTACAATAATTTCTATGTCCGAATGAGTGTCAGTCCGACAAATATGTAACATAACCTATAAAAATAAATATTCCTTTCATTTTCACAATTTTTCGATTTCTAATAAAATTTAATAGGCACCGCGGCACTGAAGTTCCTTTTTATAACGCATATAATTTACTTTCCTCGTTAGTGATAAAAAGTAGAACTTCAGTGCCTAGTGCCTTAATACATAAAGAACTGTTTTTTAAACATTGTAACAAATTATTTGTTATCCATATTTTCGTATTTTCATCTCTGGTTATACTGTCTGTTAACTTACCTCAGTTAAAACGAAAAATGTTGCATCAAAAAATTAACGTGTAATTTTACAACGTATGCGTAATATCGATGCTATATTTTTTTTAGTGACAGCTAAATTAAAGAGTTTAAGTTTAACCAGAGATGAAAATACCAGGCCATCCATAGAAGATAATGGATTCGGAAATTGAACCCACATTCGTTATTTAATTACCACTAATATTGAACATAGCTTTAGTCTTTAATCCGTGTAACAAAGTTCACGGCCTAATATAGAGAGGGCGGCACCAGCACAATTATTTTTTATGAGGTTATGTGAACTGTCATTATTCTCTCTTCGAAGTTTTACGTTAATCGATTATGACTCGTAACTGAATTGGAATTTTTTGAATTAATGTGTATATTGACTTTTTTGGAAGGTGGTGAACTCCTATGCTTCCACGGTTGGATAGTTGTTTTGTTGATTTAGGCTGATAGGGTAGCGACAAATCTTTGCATTTAACATATCAGGATCAAATTCATTTATGGTCAACCATCAGAATCTTGATTCGACGATCTATACCAGAACCATATCGTGAATCAAATTGATGTTTTCTTCAGTGATAACATTTGCAAGATCATATTCAATTTCAATGCTTTCCCTTCCACATTCAAATTTAGCTGCCTATCTTTTGACGGTGGCTAATGATGGACCAAAGTCCCCGTAAACAGCGTACAACTTTGCTTTAAATCGCGCAGACGTATTGCCTTTTAAATGTAAGATTTTAACCATGGCACGATTTTAGATTTTTTCTATTTTTTAAAAAAACACTCAAATCGATTGACACAAAAGACTTCGAAACAATATCTAAGCGTCCAGCATGCCTGAAATTTTCAGTGGTATATTTCAAAACAAACAATAGTAGTAAGTACCATACTAATTATTATGATTATTAACTACATCTACATGTTGAGGCTAAAAACTTATCAATACCCCTTGTATTTAATTTTAATTATATGGTAGTAGGAAGGTAGTAGGTATATGAAAAAATGAACTTAATTTACTACAATATTATTTAGTTTCTCGTACGAAGCAATGAGTATAGAGGCTCTTAAGTCATTAGTCATTAGGGAATGTTGTTAGTGTTGTTAGGTCGTGATAGTTATTTACAAATGTAGCCTGGTTTTACCGAAGCAGACAAATATTTTACACCGAACTGCACTCAGTAAAAGAGAGCACCTACAGTAATGAGAATAAAGCACAACCTACCACACACATAAATTACATTTCCGGACTTTTCGTTGCTCTGGTATGTTACTTAACAAAAGTTAGCCGAACCATTATTGATTTTGTTTGTTGTGAAGGAAACATATTATCGCCTCATTAAACTTTTGGTATTGCTTGTGAATGATAATTATATTCTTAGAAAGATCTTAATGGATTATTATGTGTATATTTTTGTCGTAGAATAATTGAAGACACCATTGCAAAATCCGTCCTAGTAAAAATTTGACGATTTTGAACTGAAAATATTTTTTTATGTAGAAAAATAGAAAAAAATTATTAGTTGGAAAATACAAAATACAAAAATAGAACAATATAAAAATAAATTTAATAACATAATCATGTAGGTGGGTGATAATACATTATTTTGTAATATAATACTTCAAAAATCTTTTCTGAATACTTTCAATACAAGTGATTTGATTTTCATAAAAAGTATACCATATTAAGGAACAATAATCCAATTTAGAGCGGACAAAAGCAAAATATAATGTCAAAATAGGTTGCAAGTTGGTGAAATCTCGCGTATTTCTCACAATGAATCCTAAAGAACGTAAACATGCAGAGCGAAGTTCTGCAATGTGATAATTAAATGTTAATTTGGGATCAAATCTAATACCCAAATCAGTAGTTTCATTGACATGTTGTAAATTTGTATTATTAATGTTGTAATTAAATTGTAAAGCTTGTGTTTTCCGAGTAAAACACATTATTTTACATTTTTCGACGTTTAAATGCAGTTTATTTGTCTGACACCAATTAAAAATATTGTTTAAATCTGCTTGTAGTTCTGAACAATCACTGAAATCATCAATTGTGCGAAATATTTTCAAATCATCTGCAAACAATAGTTTATCATTATGGAAATAAGGAATAAGAGAGGCCCTAAATTGCACCCTTGAGGTACACCTGAGGTGAAAATAAAATTGGACGAATTAAAGCCATTAATTTGTACTGACAGTGACCTATTAGTAAGGTAGGAGAGTAATAGTTTTATCATATTACATGACAATGAAAAAGTACGTAATTTATTAATCAGTGCCTTATCGTAGCTTTAACAGGATCAGAATGATGAATGAAAAATTTAAAAAATTGCAGGAAAAGTTGACAATTTAATTTTTAAATCATTGATAATTTACTTTCTACGATGCCACGACGAACGTAAACTGTTATAAATAGTAAAACCTATTAGACTAACTACTAAATACGTGATATTATTTATTTTTTGAATTATTTAAATATCTTCCTTAATTGTTATGAGCAAATGACAAAAATCTTAAATATGTCCCCATTTTTCCCAATGGACCTTTCCAATTTAAAGAGATAGAAGATATGCGCAATGGGGATCTGCGCATAGTAAGAACAACTGAGATATATGACGTTTGATTCTAAAAAAATTTGACGTAAAATGTAAGATAACTTTAAAAAATATTATCGAAATAAGTTACAAAAGCTTTTATTGAAGATAAAATGTCTAACGATGCAAATTTTCACTGAGAATACAGGTATTTTAATGACTGCAATATTTTTGACGTTTCGTTTGACAGCCCAACTGGCAGTTGTTCGCGCCATTTTCTTACTATTTGCAGCGATAGAAAGAGATAGCCCTTAAATTGGAAAGGTCCATTGGCGGGAGGATTCCACACTCCGATTTCCGAAAAATATTAATATATTATGCAACGCATGTTCCTGGACAGGATTCCGTAAAATAGCTTTTGTTGCAATTACTTTGAGGTAAGATCGAAAATATCCTGGATTATAAAACCTCTTAAAATTGAAAAAGGAGTAAACAGTAATGAATATATATGTGTAGTAGTCAAATAATAATAATTAATAAATAATAATAAATAAATTGTAAAAAAATAAGAAAATATATATTAAAATATGATTCAAATGAACCATAAAGTAAATTTTCAAAAATTTTCTCTGTTTGAAGCGCTGTATCTCGATATCTATTGGTTATAGAAAAAATATTTTAGATTAAAGTTGTAGGGAATTATATTCGCAACAAATTCAAAAGTAACCATTTTTGCCCTAATGCTTATTCGTGAAGAGATATTTTGAAAAACCGATTTTTTGCGTCTTTTACCAAGTTGGCGGTGGTTCCGGAAGGGCCCCAGAGGTCGAAAACTTGTATCAGAAATACCCGACCTTTTGCAGGGTAAAACTACCTAATGGCTGGACTATTACCATAGTAGAATTTTCTTTTTGTTAACTCTGCATTAAAGATATGTAAAATAATTTGAAAAACAATTTTTCTGCAAAATAGTTATTTGTATATCAAGGCCGCGAAATCACTCTTTAGCGTACCGAGAGAAAAATTGTCGCCGAGGGAAGACAATCTCGAGGGCGCTAAAGGATTTTGCGAACAAGGTGTACACAATATTTTTTGTGCAACCGGAAATAGTTATTGGTATATCAAGGCTGCGAAATCACTCTTTAGCGTACCGAGAGAAAAATTGTCGCCGAGGCCGCTTGCGGCCGAGGCAAGACAATCTCGAGGGCGCTAAAGGATTTCGCGGAGAAAGTGTACACAATATTTTTTGTGCAGCCGTAAAAAATATGTAATTACAAATTTTATTAATTTTAAACAGTTTCAATGTAAATAGAAAGTTAGCTTTCAAGGTGGCTATGGGATTAACATTTGATAAACAAAACTATGCAATTCTCAAGTGTCAAAGTGGTTGTTTACCTAATTTCGCGGCCGCTATTTTATTTCGCGGCCGTTCCCATAACAACTGTCGCGAAATTGAATTTCGCGGCCTGTATTGCGGCTGCGAAATGCTTATTTCGCGTCCGGTTGCACAAAAAAATATGTAATTACAAATTTTATTAATTTTAAACAGTTTCATTGTAAATAGAAAGTTAGCTTTCAAGGTGGCTATGGGATTAACATTTGATAAACAAAACCATGTATTTCTCAAGTGTCAAAGTGATAGTTTACGGCCGTTGTCATGGTAGCGGCCCGGCTTGCAATGCGGCTGCGAAATACTTATTTTGCGTCCGGTTGCACAAAAAATAAATTATTTTATAAAATTTGATTTAAATCAATGATTTTTTTAAATCGAATGATTTAAATCAGGCCAACCCTGGTCGTTTGTGAATTGATCCAGTTTTATTAAAAATGATATGAAGAGGACAGTTTCTCATTTGACAGAAGTAGCAATAAACAAAATATTCACTTTTTCATTTTCTTCTTGTGACAGATGTCAAACAGGCCGTATTTTATAAATATTTGAGCTTAATTCGCCGGTAGCGCGAAAAATATAATAAGCAATTCTTAAATAAAACATTGTTAACGTTAATTACGTTGTTAAATTTGACAAGACTCTTTTTTTCAATGTATTTTGCTACTTATCCATCGTTACAATGTGCCGTTAAATTTATAATCATTTAACAACGTTTTATGCAACTGGCCCTTAAAGTACACACATTACAACATCCTCAAAAGTTACTTTAGGTCTCGAATTATAAGACGTACTTACATTCCTTGTAGCTTAAATAACTATTAATCACTAGTCACTAGTGACTTAAAGACAATATGTAGTTTGCAAATGACTATTCCAATTTTCAAATAGCAAGTGACCCTTGAGATATGAGCTTTGAACACCCGAGAGGTTGACGCCTCTTATTGATATATCAGTACCTAAATCTACAAATTAATGCAGATTCTCACACGCAGCCATTATATTTATTTATATTTTTATTGATGCAACTATGAAGTAATAATGCACATGAATACCTTATATATTAAACCATATTGCCGTCTTTTATTTTATATAAAATGAAAATGACATTATTTCAAAAGCAACATATTGTAAAATCCTGAAAAATTTCATGCATAAAACTCTGTTATGAATGATACAATTTAGAGAATATGTTTACAAATTATATCAGCGAAAAACACATTATATTTATTACGTGTTTATATTCATAAGCCGTCACGAAATGCTGCATACATTAAACTAATCAACTACATATTAAAAAATCTATAATATTTTATAATGTGCTATGGTAACTGTAAAATAATATTTAAACTATGTCAACATAAAATATTTTTAGTACAATGACTTCGTGTATTTAACCGGAAATAGAGCTGTACTTCCGCTTGTTACTTCCTTTAGACTAATATACATTACACCCAAATTAGGTACAGTCACAGTAACTTGAAACACAGCGGTCGCAAAACATTTACTGGACGTTTCAAATGATTGTAATCAATGTTAACATTTCGTACTTTTGGTAATGACTGATGATTTAAAATCAATAAGAAACTTTCTAATAATATCGAGAGTACCATTTGTGAAACTAGCATTAATATTAATTAAAAATGTCACTAATTGTGTGATTTAAACTGTTAGTTATAAATTTGACTGATATGGCTACATTTTTTACTATTGCGATATAGTATAATATTTCATAAAGGGTATTGAAATTGCGAAATATCGTGCGAGTTTGAAGCTGGTTGTACGATATTTGCAACTTTAAGTAGGCTACTGTTGGGATATATATTATTTTCTGAAGTGGTCGTCTAAAATAGTAGTTTGTACAACAAGAGTGGATATGATGTCCATATCGCATGATGATGAAGTTTGAGCACAACGCCAGAGGCGGAGTCTTCAATCATCCGAAGGCGATATAGACATTCCACTCGAGTTATACAGCATACTTTTTCTACGACTAACGAAAATAAGGAAAATACGAACTATAAAAATTTGAAATTTTATTGAACATTATTAATTAATGTCATTTTATGTACCTGTTTTCCTAGGCTTTCTAAATGACATTTGTTATTAAAATTATATTTCATATTATAAATATACAATGTTTTATATACTACGTACGATTTTTCTAATTTATTTGGCTTATGTTTACACTTCATTTAAAATATTCTTAAATCTTTCACACTCAAAAGGATAATATTGACTTGTCAAATGTGACATTTCATACTGTTCTGATTCCCATTTTTTATAAGTTCTTTTTCAATACTTATAACTAATTCATAATATAATTCAGTTAATTGTTACTAAATAATTCAAATCTCTTTTTATTGGGATTTTCAAACAAGAAAACACTAACTAGCGGCGAATATTAGAACTACAAACAGTAGTACACATTTGACATTTACATGGAACTATAACTATATGACTACAAAAACTATTATACATGCTATCTATATATACTTGTATATATCTATGCTTGTATACAGCTACCGCCGTTTACCCTCCAACCGAACTCACCGAGTCGCAGTGTTTTACCACTGCCGTACTGCCGGTTGAATTTCAGCCATTGCTACATTTATTTAAGATGTATAAGTGGTCAGCTTATGGCATCCGAGTATGATAAATACAAGTACCTAGCTGTATTTTTTTTACGACAAATCACACATTGTCGGTCGACGGGAATCGAACGCACGGAACATGGTTTGGGTAACGTCACTGCGAGCTACGAGATGTGCGCTATTCCGCTCCGCCACCGAGCCGACATTATACATACTTGACTTATAAATAAAAAAATAATAATAAATGAGAAAATAATACGGGAACTAAAGAAACACAATTGACAGCAATGCTACGCCACTGAATTCTAAATACATTATGTATATTACGTATTCAGTGGTTACACTTACAAATATCCACAAAAAATGTACCATGGTTTAAGGCGATGAGCGCCATATGACAACATTGAAATGTGACGTTTGTATCGTTCTTCTTCCTTGTAAGAATGAATAGACAGTTGCCTATAGGTTACACAACTTACTGGATTTGTGATACGTACATTTCATATCCATCCTAGAATAGATATGAAATTATATCCGTTTACATGTTTTGCCTACTAACTAGTATTGTGAAGAAATGAAAAGTTTTTCAAGTGGGAATAGAAAAATATTTTTTTTATATGACGTTGGTTCAATAGGTGACGAATCTTCTATAGGTTTCTTTACAATAATAGGGGATTCCACCATTTTCTTTTTAATAATTTCTTCAGAAATACAAATAAAACTAAGACTATTGGTGAAAATTTGGTGAAAAATTCCTATTAATAAGCGAGTTATGGTCCCCCGAAGTTTGAAAATATCGATGTGATGTCACGAATATAAGTTTGTATATAAAACTGTTTTCTTCGTGGATCTAAAATGTTCTTGAAATGTATGCTATTTTTAAATTATATTTATAAAAAACATATTAATATTGTAACACTGTACAAGTCTACATGCTTTATAATTGCAAGTGTATCAAAATTATTAAGTTTAATGCAAGAAATTTATATTCAAATAAAAACTGTTTGAGAATTGCCACGTGTCAGCTATTTGAATTTTTCTACTTCCATTACTAGTAGACTCCACCCCCTAACTTGGTATTCGTTATATATTTATAAGTGGTCTTTGAGTCGCCAATCAAAATAATATGTATGGATTTCATATGAGTGACGAGCTGCTAAAACATAAACTCCCTTATTTCCGAAGTATTTTAATTATATCATTTTATTTATTTATTAATATTCATTATTAAGCATCTACTTTCATTATTTTTTACTAATTTCTCTTAATTTGATTGAGCTGTAATCCCCTATTAGACTTTGACTGTTCTTATATATAAAAATCTACCGTTTTTTATGCTGATTATATGTAAGTATGTACGAGTATAATCAAATCTCAATTTGTCGTAAACTGTCATAGTGTTGCAAATGATTATGATGCAGGCAAATTTATTAAATATCTTGCTATTATTAAATAAATTAATTATAATCTGTAATATCCTTTTTCCTGAAAGTTCTGAAACTGCAAGGACAACTTCTGAAATTATGTTCACCGTACAACAGTCCTGTAGTGTGGGTTGCGGGACCATGTTTAACTACTCGTAAACCGTAATTGTTAGTTTGTAAAAGTTTTAGTAATGGGTCGTTAACTGACGAATAGTTTTAGCTGCGAATTTAACAGGGCGTTACACAAAAAAGTGTTTTAAAAGAAGTTTTTCTTTCGTTTGTTAAATTATAATTTTACACAAGTACAAATAGAATTATTGAGAATATGACACATCATTCAAAATTCATAGAATTTTATTCTAAATAGACATGTTTAAAGTTTAAGTTAAAATAATACACTATCATTTTATCCTTTTTCTTGTTAAAAGCTCCCAACCAATCTTTTTTGGAATGCTTTCAAACTATAATTATACAAAGTTATCAATTTAATTTCATGCCCAACTTAAAAATTGCCAAAACTGTCAAACTCATCATTGGGAGACTTAAAAGCTATGAAATTAATTTCAGGCCAACTTAAAAACTGTCATATTATTTATATTACGAGTATTTCGTGTTTTAAATGGTACAAAAATGATCCCTGTAGTGCACTCTCCAAGCCAGCAGTGAGTGCCCGTGGGGTGACGTCTCATAAAGCCCGCATTACTGATATCTGTGTACATATAGTTCACAAAGCAGATTAGCACACCCTGCAATAGGTAACACGAGCTTAAGCCCGTAATATTTCGGCCGGTATACTCGCACATTGTCAACAAACAAATTTTAAAACTTACGCAAATGGTGAGAAATTTCTACAAATTTCTTTCAACTAGTTTAAAATACAGAGAGCTTATTTTATTAGTGCTGTTGACAAAATTCTAATTTTCGAATTACGAATTCGCGAAGTCAAAATTTGGAATATTTTTCGAATTTTATATTTCGATAGTTGAAGCTGCCATCTATTTATTCGTGTTTTACAATGACATAACTTATTTAAACTTGCTCTCTAAGTCCAAACACCGAGATTTGTTGCTTATTTGTTGAAAGTAAAATATTCTTAATTAACATGTCGCCGCGAAGTACAATTTGGAAATATTTTTTCTGAAATTAATAATAAAGCAAAGTGTAATAAATGCCAATTAACTTACACTTGAAAATATGTAATTCT
The DNA here is from genome assembly GCA_963082715.1 of Harpalus rubripes. NCBI lineage: Eukaryota > Metazoa > Arthropoda > Insecta > Coleoptera > Carabidae > Harpalus > Harpalus rubripes. Next base: position 32,329,698 of record OY720448.1, on the reverse strand, counting down.
AACTTCGTAAACACTCGAAATTGGAATTTAGAATGTGTATGAAATTCGAATTTTGTTAAAAATTCGAAATTTTGAATTTAGATTAAAATTCGAAATCCGAATTATTTTCAACTAAATTTTCGAATTCTATTTTTTCCAAAATCAACAGCACTATATTTTATCTGTTTCCGCCTGAAAATTCATGAATAGGCAATCCATGTTACATTTCATAAGTGACTTGGCTTTTAAAATTTTGATTTACTCTTATACCTACTGTGATTATTCGATTTATAGTACTAATATTTACCAAGTGGCTTATGAAATGTATTATTTTTTGCCTATTCTTCAAATTTCAGGCGGGTACATATAAAATAGGCACCCTATATAGATTTTAAACTTACAAAAACTGAATATGTTATTTAAGTATTCCACCATTTAATATTGGGTTACATTTATTTTATTTGTAATAACGGCTTTAATCTTATTAAGCATTGTATCCCTAAACTTTGCAAATTATTATCCCATTTGTCTTACATGATAGGTTTTACTGTATGCACTCGATTTTTAGGGTTTTTTTTCATTGTGCTAAAAGTAAAGAATCTAGGTAAAATCTAAGTCTGGACTATAAGATGACCCATCAATTACCGGTCGAACTATTATTACCCGTCATTTGACCCACAGTTTTTTTTTTTAAGTTTTAATTTTATATTTAAAGTGGCCGAAAGAATTTTGAAGAAATTTGTAACAATTTTTGTAAAAATAAATAAATATATCATCGCGGCATATTACCTAGTGCTGGGTGTACCTATCTGCTTTGTATGCAGATATCGGTAATGATGTTGACATATTTGTACCGTGCCGTCGTTTACCAGGCGTCACCTCAGGGGCACTCATTGCTGGCGTGGAGAGTGCACCACAGAGGTCAATTTTGTGCCATTTAAAATTCGAAATATTTGGCGTCGGTCAGGATCGAACCCGGTTCCCCAGATTCGCGACCAGACACTCAGGCACGCGGCCACAATTTTTGTAGGTTTTATAATTTGTTGTAAAGCGATGGAATTAATATTAGTTTGGGCTCGTATACCGTGATTAGTTATGTGCCGCCGAAAAATTCCTGCTGGGAATTTGTTTCTTCCCCGGGGAAATTCCTTCATCCTCAATTTGCGGGAAGAAATTTTGTTACCTTTTTTCCCGGATTTTTTTTGGAAAATTCCCGTGAATATAATTTTTGCAAATTTTCCGTAAATTTTAAAAGTTATTTGGCCTTGATATTTGTTGTAAGCTGTTATAAATAATTATTAAATATATAACATTGTCCATTTTTGTGTAATTTAAGTTTCCTTCATAATAAATTGTTATTCTGGTTAATTTTTTAAGTAAATATAAGTACTTGTGAAATTTGGTACGATGCTTTTGAATTACTCATTTATGGTTTTATGAATATTGCACCTTTGCTTTATATAAGAAGTTTGAAAATACATTGAATATTTATAATATGGGGGAGTATTTTCGACTAGTTTCTTCCTACCAGGGTTGGAAAATCATGATTTATTTAAAAAAATCAAAAATCATTGATTAAAAAAAACAAAAACGAAATTTGTAAAAAAACTCCCAAAGAATGCATTTGAGATTTTGCTTATACGTAGTATTATAAGCGTCCAGGCGAGCCTGTTAAAACTTTAAACTTAAACCATACCTACCTAAATAAAACAATAAGGCACTCTGTAAAATGCTTAAAACTTAATATATATATATATATATATATATATATATATATATATATATATATATTAAGTTTTAAGCATTTTACAGTTTGGTACACGACGCGAAACGGAGTAATCCAAACCTTCGAACAAAATAAAATCACTTTTAACACGTATATCATACACTATTTTTTCTACAAACACTATTTTTAAATTTAAATTTGTATTTCTAATATTTTTTGACATTCACTTTTAACACTAGTGTCAAAAGTAACAATGATCTGTCACTTTTAACACTGATGTCATAAAATGGCATTTTTAACGCTAAAAAAAACATTTAAAAGCCCACATTTAATAGATTTGTACAAAAAAAATATTTTATAAAATTTGAATCATGCTAACCCTGCTTCCTATAGGTAGAGTCATTCTAATCGTATTTATGACCGATAGTGCATAAATATATTGGTACGAGTATATGTGTGTATTTTTTTTACCATAATTTCACTGAAAAATAAAATTAAATAATCCTACAGTTACAATTTTTAATCATATTTGACATTCCTTAGTATATTTCCCGAAGGATATTTTCTTGGAAATTTCTCGGGAAAATTTTCCTGTATCATTAAATTTCGGGAATTGACCCATCTCTAACCGTGATGATATGAGATGTATACAATATTACTCAAAATTTCAAAATATAATTCAAATTTTATTGAAAAATTCTTCATTTAAAATTTAAACAAACAATTATGTATACATATATTTTTCATCGTCCTTTGCACGTGTTTTAAATATGTAAATCCCGTCGTAATGTTTACGTTTTTTCACTCATATTACTACGCAGTTTCGCCTACACTATCTATTTATATTCATTCATTGCTGAACGCTTTGTGTTAAATCAAAACAGCCAAATACTCTTTGTCATTTATCACGATAAAAATCTACCGGCTCCTCATAAACAAGTGACAATGACAAAAACACTTACACAGGCCATTGTTACTGTGGGAATATGAATAGTAATATCTCACATCTCCACAATAGAAGCTAATAATGTAATTAATTATTCTGGGGAGCTGTAGAGAATTAAGTCCTTAGTAAATAAACTGAAGGAGGAGAGAAGCAAAGTTTAGATGACACAGGACACACCTGGAATCCTTAAGCGTCGGAGGACACTTATCCTTTATCCTTTCAAGATAAAAAAGATATGGAGTGTTTTTTTCTTAAAACTGCTGTCGATATACCACTTATATATATACGAGGGTAACACTAAAATAGAGGTGGGCGCGGGCCGTGATTTTATCGGGTCACGACGTGACCCGCCTGATCGTGAATATAATTTAAATTTTGTGTCGTGATTGGACGTGAGCGTGAGGCACTAAAAAATTATCGTGCGTGATCAGGCGTGATTAAATTTAATCGGGCGTGAGTACAAGTTTTTTCTATTTTTTATTTAAAAAATTGTCAATTTCCATCTTTTACTTTACATTCTTGTTATTATTATTATTATGTCCGAATATGTCATCAGTATTTTTTTTTGCATAAAAATAGTGTTATTGTTGTACCCAAAATTGTATACACAGTTACTCCGATTACACTAAAGATATATAAATCTTTAAGCCCGTTTAACACGATCATAATTTTGTTAACCAATTTGTTACCAAATTTATAATGATATTTGTGATGGAATAGAACAACCTATTTGTCCATAAACATTCGTTTCCAATGAAACCAATCTGTTACCTAACTTATTACCAATTTGTTAACAAATTTGATAACAACTTATGACTGTGTTAAACAGAAATAGTTACGTGACACGAACGTGACCCGCAGGCCGTGATCGGGCGTGAGTGCCAAAATAAAACCGTGAGCGTGAGTGATCGTGAATCAAACATAAAAAGTCGTGCGAGATTGGTCGTGATTACATTTTTAGTTCCGTGAGCATGCGTGATCGTGAACAAAAAGTTACTCACGCGCCCACCTCTACACTAAAATCCAGTCCTCCGTTATTTTTTTTATGAAACATCTAAACTGGAAGCAATTTGCAGTTTTAAAAAGTCTTTATTTGAAATCGTCACTAGAGTGCAAAAAATCGTCGTTAAAAGTTTAGTGTTACAAACCTCATGATAATTATTTGTACATGTAAGATAATTTGGGCTGGTGTACGATGTACAATAGTAAATTTGTACATAAAATGGCAAAAAATATGTGCAAGAAGAACGAACTGAATAATTCCGATGAAGAAGTTTCAGATAAAACACTTAATTTTTAGTGTTCTTTACAATAACTTAAATGGTCGAGATTAGCAACATTGAGTGTCAGACTGATCAGATATGTAAACATAGCATATAAAATAAATATTCCGTTAATTTTAATATTTTTCGATTTTAAATAATATTTAATATGCACCTCGGCACTGAAGTTCCTTTTTATCACTCATAAGATGTATTTTCCTCATTCTTGATATAAAAAACTGGTGTGGCCAACACAATACCTCCCGCCATTAGAGCCCGAGTCACAATAAACATAAAGTCAATCCTTATTTTTGGATTAGCGAATTTTGCTCTAATTTTGACAGTTTATATCTTAAAAATATAGTCTAATCTAATCTAAGTTACTACCTTTTTTAAACCCCTCAACAGGATTAAATCCCAATTACAGAGTGGATTCACATTCACACACATCCATGCCTTAGTGGGATTCGAACCCAGAGCCCCGAGGGCACTCATGACATGAGGCGTTGCTCTAACCATTGAGCCACCGGAGCTATAATAAAATGAAGATTAAATTTTAAATACCGGGATACAATAGAATTCACTAATCCAAAAATGAGGATTAGCTTAAACATTTTTTTGAATCGTTAATTTTTATTAATCTAAATACATACCTACATATTTACTTGGCTGAATCGAATTCCTTTTCTTTTGTTCTATTTACTTTTTTCTTTTTAAAACGTTACTAATATTATTTTGAAATGATTATTAGTTCTGTGATAGTGACATTTATCTGTCAGTTACATACATTTGAATAACTGTGTTTTGTTTGTTTAAAGCGTAGGCTCTGGGATTTAAATTACAGATAATTTTATAAATTTATCCATAAAATATATAGAAAAAGTATTAATGCAAATCTATAGAAAATTTAATAATCTTTAATTTTTATAATAACATTAATCTCGAAAAAATAACATTTAAAGGTATTTTTTGAAGAAAAACTATTTTGAGCTTCTAGTAAAGTGCCATTTCCGGTTATCCGATTTTCACCAAAATCTAATGGGCTCTTTACATTACAGAAAAAGTTCGAAATACAAGGTTTCAAAATTTTTTGAATGATAGTATTTGAGTTAGAGTGGAGGATCCACACACACATACACGCAGACATCATTGTGAAAATGTTAAAATTGTATTCTAGGGACCTTAAAACGTGGTCATTTACCAAAATCGCGATATGCGATTTTTAGCACGATCCCAAGGGTAGCGGGAGGTAAAAATATAACTCCATTTTGAAATTTGTTACTACAGTGGAGGTCGCAAAGTGAAAAAAGAAACATTTATTTTTAATTAAATCTTTAATTTTTTTCCTGGGTTGGTCTGATTTATATCATTTGATTTAAATCGACTGTTTTTTAAATAAAAATCGTTGATTTTTATCAAGGCTGAAAAAAATATTCAAATTATAATAAAAATGTATTTATTTGCTACAAAATTATTAATAACAATAAACATGTATATAACAATATATAAATGATATTTTATCGCTTTAATTTTCATATAAAAGAGGCGCGCGCGCGTGTACGCGTTATATACTTACGTATAAGAAAAAAATCAAATGCATTCTTCAGCCCTGAAGTAGGTATATATGGGAATGTACCTATGTGAACCTTGTGAAACTGATGACCATGTTTACATTTTTATTTATTGAGGCGTTACATCATCATCTTCTGACGATCCTTTGAGTTTTAAAAAATAAACTATACCTATAGTTTCGCTGGGGTAGTCATTTGTTTGCGGTTGTTATCGCATCTTTTTACCCATTTGATACATTTTGTAAAAAGTATGATTGCAGAAACCTATTAATCTTACACATAACTGCCACAAACTTTTTGAAATAAATATCCTTCAAAAAGTACTTACTTTACTTTCACAGTTTTCCCAAACTTTTATGACAGAACATTATGCTTAATATCTCTCCTTAAAAATATTTTGCGTGATGATCGCGTGCTCACTACAACTACTACCTGTTACGTAGAAAATCCTCCAAGTATAAGAACCAAGGTTGAATCTATTTTGATTACAAGATCACATTTGGAACAGATAATGCTTTGATTCAAAATAAACCAGCGGATATGCTACGGAAATCTCACAGCTGTCGAAAAATAGAAGAAAATATATTACATTATACGCAGATTTTGGTAAAGCTGAGATATCTGTACCATTGAGGGTGTTAAACAGGCGTCACCTAACGAGCTCTCGAAGTTGTAGTGGAAAGAACACCACAGGAGTCACCTTTGTCATATTTGAAAATTGGAAATAATTTTCAAGTTTGTCGATGGTTGGACATCAACCGGCATCGTCCGAATTACATAAACACCAAGTTAAAGACAAAAACTCGGTTTTACCTCGTCCATGAAATGCCGCAGCGACAGAGAATCTCCGACTTTTTTGTCTGGTTTAACAATAACTATTTCGCGCTACTTACATTGTAACTATTAGTATATTCCGTAACTTAATCACGACCGTGGTGATGGTTTTCTTGTGGTTCACGTGGTCAGATTATGGTTATTGAAAAGTGGTTGTGATTCGGAACATCTGGGTTAATTTGTGTCGGTAAAGCAGGGAACCACCGCATCATTAGAAATAAGTGACAACGTAACTCTATTTGTCTATTTTATACTAACGTAAATATTATACGTATCAGTATATTAATTATAATTATATGTTTATGCAATTTTATTTATTATATTGTAAGAAATAAGAAAATGACCATAACATCCACAAAAAATTGTGGTCGTTGTGGTCACGAAAAAGTAACCAAAACATTCACGAACCACATTTCATTTGGTTACATTCCGGAACGCTTAACCAGAACCTTGGTCACCGCGGTTAAGTTACGGAATATATTATTTGTATTTCATCCATAGTTACTCAACGTGTAATACCTATACTCCTTCCGTTTTAACTATACAGTGGTGGGAAGATAGGTGCAGTTTGATCTTCCCACCAGTGTATAGTTAAAACGGATCTGGTTTATAACATTCTTTGTTATTTTTCCTTGAAGACGGAACTTAATATTTCACTTACATTTCTAGGACAATAATAACAGTATATTAATAAAATAATAACTGTTGATAAGAACTATTTGTGATCCATATATAAATTTCACAAATTCTTTCTTTGTTGTTTATCTAATTTATCCTTGCTCCATAAGGCCAAAATAGTATATTTCTACGATTTATAATAAAATAATAATCAATTCTATGCAGCAACCCTTGTGGCGTCATCAATATTCATTTTTCTATTTCGGTGTCTTTATGAGTCTATAAACGTACTGAACTGAAAACACGTCTTTAAGAGGATCTATAAACTATAAAACTGACATATAACCTCAAATTGTTGTCACTCAATAATAAATTTTCATCTGTGAAGTTAATTTTTTTTAGCGGGAATAACTATACCAACATAAGTGATAAAAAATACAAAAGCCATATTTTTGACAAGTCGAATTTTTAAAAAATCTTACAGTTATAAATTTATCTGAATGGAAAAACAGTATAAACCAGGTTTCATAAATTTTGTTATCGCACTCGTCCTTTATAAAGGTGGCTTTAAGACGATCAAAGCTTTATATCAATTTTTACAACTTCTTATTGTACTATAAAGGCCTGTGTCCACGATGCTAGAAATCGTTTCGAGTTCTCGATCACATTTTTTGATCATAAACATTGAACTTGAATGACTATAGATGGCAGGTTGGTCGAATTTATGAAGTTAGTTTCAGCCATTTCTACCAATACTAAAAACTAATAAAACATAACCAAGAAATTATCCCGGTAGTAAATTAAATTTTTACAACGAATATATTAATTTGTTTATAAGTAATTATTTATAATCAGTACCAAAAATGTGTAGAATTAGGTAATATTTTATAACCTTATCATTTTCAAACTTATCAAACATCAAACGTCAAGATATTAAATTGGAAACATTTAAATGAAATTAGCAACTTGTACGAAGAAATGGGACAGAACGCATTTTTCCATTCTAGTTTTCTATTCGATTTTTGCGTCCGAGTTGGTAGTGTCCACGATCCGAGATATCGAATTGCGGCCTATATCCGAGAACTCGGATTTATTTCTAGGATCGTGGACACAGGCCTTAAGATTCTGGAACTTTACACGTTCAAAGAAATTTGAAGGTGCGACGAGCAAACTATTTGATCAAAAAAAAAAAAATCAACTTAGGGCATCAAGGTTATTTACTTCAAATTTTAGTTATTTTGAGGGATTATTTCATCCTATAGGTTATATGCACTGTCTTTTGTAATGTCGGCATAAACACGGAATGTACAGACACACATCTTAACATCCTCGAAAGTTACTACAACTTCCTCGAATGCTAAAACTTACTTACATTCCTTGTAGGTTAATAGGCCAATTTCTGAACAAATCTATGTCTAATGCCCGGTTGCAGAAACGTTCATCAACGCATTGTTCGGTTAGCGCCTCATCAAAACGAATAAATTCGAATCAATTTCTTTTTTCTTATGACATTTAAATCATTAGTGTCAGAAAATCGCGTTGCATTTGTTTGTTTTGATGAACCGTTAACCGAACAATGCGTTGATGAACGTTTTTGCAACCGGGCATTACAGATCTATAAAACTGTAAAAAACTGACAAGAATACATCTATTTTTGTTGATTAATATAAAATTATACATAAGAGTGGCAACTTTTGTTGCGATTTTGTTTATTATTTACAGTGACGATATTTGTATCAGATATCACCACTCAAATCTTTTGATGAGAAAGTCTAACTAAATTAAGCCAACTTTCAGTGGATGCACTGTAGAGATTTAATTATTGCGTATCCTGATAATCGCCGTGCCCGTGTCCTCTCCCGTCTCCATTGAATTATTTTCCATCCTGTGGGATGTTTAAAGCCGAGGTTATCCATAAGTTCCAAGCCCCAGGTGACAGGTAATCGATGCAAGAGCGGAGCCTAAATCATCCGCATTTCACCATTCAAAAACCGGGAAAATTAATTCAAATAGGGACTAATTGACCCATTTCATACACGGACAAAGAATTATTTAACTTCAAGGTGAATTAACTGCCAAATTTTTCACGACAATGGATATAATTTTTTTCATAATTCAGATTGTATTTTTTTTTTATTAACGAGGGTCACTCTGGAGTTATTGAAAATAAGAAAATCAGCTAGTTACTTAACTTGTTATTAGAAATTAAATTGCGAAAGTTAAATAAGTTAGAAGTTACTATTTACATAGGCGTACCTTTCGATTTTGTTAGTTATCAAAAGAATATATGTACCCAAGAACCATTCTTTCTTGTTTACGTTCACCCGAACGAAAATATGCGTATAAAGAAGAAATTTTTCATGCTCTTCATTAAAAGCCATAATAAATTTTTGGCCTAAACAAACATCAAATGAATCAATGTACGGCAATGGTATTAATCAAATGTCATGCATCTGTCACCAGCGGTCATATGTGGAATAGAGTTTTGATGAATTATGAAAATTTAAATATAATTTTAACACTATTTTAGAATGAAAGTGGTCACGTGACTCAGCCATTTTCGAACACTATAGAAATAGAACACTCGCTATACTATAATTTACGGGCTAGAATGTTTGATGCTACAATTTATAATTTTATTATTTATTATTGTTGAAGAGAACTAGTTTGAACACATTTAAAATAAAATTCTAAAAACTATGAACTACCTTTTGTATCTGGTTATCTGAAAATAATATTTCCTTACGTCTTTCCCTTCGTTGAAAATCTGCTTTCAAAAAAACATTTACATTTCCCAGAATTGATTTTGCATTAGAGTACATAACTATATTTCAAACACGCAAATTGTATAAAATATTCACCCTAACGACCATTACATTACTTTACCTATAAAAATCTGATGTGGCCAGCACATTACCTCCCGCCGTTTAATTTTTATTTGCGTAAATAAGTTTTTCTGTAAGTATATTCGTTTAGAGAACAAAATTTTAATCTTTCAAATATTGAGTAAATGTATCTTGGTTTAGAACGTATTTTTATTGTTTTTTTTTTAAATTTAATTCTCTCATAAAATCAGCAGTATGTTTACTACGTTTGCAAGTGTAAACTTACTGAAACAAACTTTTAGTGTATGAAGGTATATGTGTGTCAGTACACATATAGTTTATTCTTTTGTATATGAAGCTCAGTTGAAATCCATAAATTGTAATGATTTCCCACTGGAGCAACTGATGAAATATTACTACCATGAGAACGCATTCTTTATCATATATTCTTTAACTTAACGTAGGTTAGGTTAGGTCATTAGAGACGAAACTGCAATGCACCAAAATCAATTCCATGTGAAGTTATATGAGTTATCATTAGTGTCTCTGTGTTTTATGAATTGAGGTGTGTATGGACTTTTTTTAGATGGAAAAAATAGAATACCGTGCATTGATAAAATACCTGCATAAAAAGGGTATAACACAAAAGCAAATTTGTGAAAATATGACAAATTCTTTGGGAACATCTTGTCCTTTATACACAATGGTAAAAAAGTGGCTAGCTACATTTAAATGTGGCAGGGAACGTATTGATATGTTACCAGTGACGAAAACATCATTTCGATTCACGATAAGAGTATGCCTGATCGACGAATCAAGGTACAAGAAATAGCAGAGACTGTAGGCATCTCCCATAAAGGGGTTTAAACATTCTGACCAATGAGGAAAGACAAAAAAAATTGTGAGGTGGGTCCCTTCTGTTCTGATGGTTGATCAGAAACATGTTCGTTTCCAGACGTCGTCTAACCTGCTGCTCTGTTAACAAGTTAATCTTGTTATGTTTATGGGAAGATTTGTTACTACCAATGAGACGAATTTAGCACTATCAGCCTGAATCAAAGTAACAGTCGATACAATAGATGCATAGGGCTTCACCTCCTCCCAAAAATCAGTGAACACGTTAATTTTAAAAATCGAATTAATTTATAAATTAGCAGATTAACGTAAAACTTGGTAGAACTTATCAATTTTCCCTCCTACAAGTAGGTATACATTTCAGATACATCGGGTCAAATTTGAACCTGGGCAGTCAAAACAACAACCTGTCACGTACCACACATAGGCCTAGTTGCATAAAGCATTGTTAACTTCAATCACGTTGTTAACTTTGACAAGGCTTCTTTTCCAATGTATTTTTGATACGTATCCATGGTTACAATGTGTAGTTAAACACATTATCAGCTAACAACGTTTTATGCAACTGGCCCTTAGTCACGCGTATAATAATAATAATAATATGCCCGGTTTCATGAAAGGATATTAAATTAATGCCTTGTTAACTGTAATCACAAATTAAAGAACATGATCATTACATGAAAATCCATTTGATCTTTGAATTGTTTTTTGAGGTATTTATTTACCATTATATAAATAGCATTTATTAAAAAATCAATTGTATGCAACAATAACAATTAATAACAAATTAAGCGACATATGTAGATACTGCAATGTGCAATTAATTGACTTGTCAAAATTTAACTAGCCAAATTTTAATAATTAAATAAACCCACATTTTAACACTCCGATTAAGCTAATCATCTGTCACGAAACAAAATATTGTATTTAACAAGGCGATTAATATTTAATCATTGATTAAAATTTTAATAAACTTTCATGAAACCGGGCAAATAATAATAATAATATGTAATAATAATAATAATTGTTGTTGATGTTGTTGTTGCTATTACAACTTATACAAAGAAAGGTTTGGTAACAATTAAACTATTCCACTACAGTTTTAAAAGTAAGTACTTGAGAATAATATTACAGATTGTGCCAAGAATAAAAATCTAAAAAATACATTCATGAAGATTATATACATTAAATTATGTAAGTGTAACATAACACAATCTTATATTACGTATTATTTGCATGAATTAATATTGAGAAAAATTTTACAAAATAATACCAGCAATATACCCAATTAGGAAAAAAAATTATAATGACAGAATAAAGTACCTAAACCATTATAACTATGAGATAAACTATGAATCAAATAATTACTAGTAGCAGAATTAGTTAAATGGGTAAATTACAAAGTTATAACAATAGTTCATTCGTTCAAAGCGAAGCTTCTTAAAGATAAACATTTAATTACATAAAATACAACATTGTTTATTATCTCAGTTGTTAAGCGTTGTAGCAATGTGGAAAACTCAAATTGTTATTATTCTTTAAGTAAGAAGCTAAATAAAACTCTCTGTAAGGCTTATAGATTGGACTTTCAATAAAAAAGTGTTGAAGATTTTTTTGCTTTACTTAAATTGCATATGGTGCATAACGATGAAGAATCCCAATAATTCCTAGAGTTATTGACATAGAGAGAGACAAACCGTTTACTTGCAAACCTGAGACTGGAAATAATTCTTTGCTTCATCATGCTTATTTTGTTTGTTAAATAAAGTTTGTTTTAATTATTTTATAATGTAAGTTGTAACTACTATTATGGAGTGAATTTATATGTGATTCGAGAAGGAAACCGGGCAAATATTAAGTTAGTAATAAATCCTTTTAAAGTTCTTCTAACTCTTTTTATTAAGCAACTTTTATAAACCATATCTCATGACGTGTAGCATCTAATTATAGTTGTCTAATTTCGTCAAAGTTGCTCCCAGCGTCTCGTGATCGTGACAGACAGTTAGGTGGACTTTCACTTGACTGTTGATGTCCGATGGTGATGATAAGATATGGGATGGTATCGGTGGTCATGCCATGTGTGTGGTTTGGGGGTTGTTTTGTTGTGACGTCATGGCTCCAGCGCAGGATTCTGCAGGTCTGCGCCGAGCTCTGGTGGGGAGTAACGATCGACGACTGCTCCTGCCTGCAGACTGGCCCGGAGACATAGCAATAGCAGCAGCAGAATGTATACTTTATAACAAAAAAGCGATGAATGAAAACAGGAAAATATTCATGTTTTCTGGCTTAAGAGAAATGATGCGAAAATTGAAATAAATTGTTCCCGTACTAGAACTATTAACATTTTTAAAAAATCAACAGTTGATGAATATACTTCTGATATGAACCTGTAAAAAAGTATTATAGAACTCTATTAGTATTTGACTTTGATTTTAATGGTAAAACGAGAAATGATATTGAATTTTGTTTTTCCCATAAAATCAAAGTACAGTAGGTATTGATAGATTTCAATATTTTTACCTTCCGTCACCTTTAGGTAAGGAAGGTATTGTCTTTGGTCAAAAAATTCGGTGGTGAGTTTTTGATGAATAAGCACGTTTTAGGGTCCCTACAATACGATTTTACTATTTTTACGATGATGTCTGTATGTGTGTGTGTGTGTGTGTGTGTGTGTGTGTGTGTGTGTGTGTGTGTGTGTGTGTGTATGTGTGTCTGTGTGTATGTGTGTCTGTTTGTGTGTGTGTAACAAAATTTTCGTCTTCGATAACTTCCATACTACAATTCTAAAAATTATAATTCTTTCGTATTTCTCTTCGTTACATCCATGCGAAGAGCTGATTAGATTTTGGTTAGAATTGGACAACCGGAAGTACCCTCATTTGAAGATTTTAACAGTTTTTCTTGAAAAAACTATGTTAAATATCATTTTTTCACATTTAATGTTATTATAAATATTAAAGAATATTATATTTTCTATACGATTTGATTGAATTTTATACCTAATATTAAATGAATATAGAGTTAAAAAATTATAAAGAAATTAAATTTTATAAAGTAGCCATAGCTGTGGAAACAGCTACTATATTAAGAAAATTTTGATTGAAAGATGTCAGTGTCAAGTGAAATTGACATAGTGTGATTGTCTTATAATTCTACTGGAAATAGGTATAGGATCTTTTGCTTTCTGTATGGAATTTGTATAAAATACATACAACTGCTTTAAGGTAATGTACAAGAAATAATAATAATAATAATACATCTTTTATTTCTGCAGATACATTACACTGTATATAGAAAACGTCACAAAATAATAATTTTCTGTATGAAATTTGCATAAAATACATGCAACTGCCGGAAGGTAATGTACAAGAAATAGAATATTTAATTTAGCAAGGAACTTTCCGTATGATTTGTACAAAATACATAGAACTGACGGAAGGTAATGTGCTGGCCACATCAGATTTTTTTTAATGCAGGTTAATATCGGAAGTATGTTCGTCTAATGTTGAATTTTTTAAAATGTTAATAATTCTAGTACAGGAACAATTTGTTTGAATTTTCGCTTCATATTTTAGTACAGGAGTAGCTATTCCTCTCCTATTGCAAAAATAATCAATGCCTGTTTTTGATCAAAAATAATTGGGTTCTTTTCCTATAAGAATCGACATACATTCAACTAATCTCATGTCAGTAAAATCTTGAAGGGCTAGTGTTATATAGAATTCTAAAACACAAAATTAGTGGCATTTGTTCTTTTGTAATGTATTTATGTCATTTTCTGTCTATATCCGTATTAGACTTTATTTATGTATTCAGTCATTAAGAATGCATAATTTTTATGAATAACTTATGGCTAAAGAAAGATATTACAAACTTTATGAAATAATCTGCTAAATATTACATACTCTATTCTGGTATAATTTTAAAACCCGTACACAAAAGTAACCCTTGAGATGATCTCTCCACGGCAGCTTTCCGAACTGTGGGATCGTGTCTGGTACGCACCTTCACCAATTCGAGTATGTTGTTATCGAAATCTGCGAATAGAAACTGATTGGCACACCCAGAAATGTGTACAATAAGCTTTGATGATATATTTATATATGTCGAATCCAGATGTAATTATACATTTCACTAAAAGGACATCCACTTCATGAAGCGGCTGCTCATGTAATTTGAAAGTTTTCTGCCATCTGGACAAAAAACCCATCCATTTCATGTAACTATTTACTTACTTTTACAAAAAATACCAACAATAACGTCACCTAACGCACAGAACTCATCAACAATAACATCCCCGAGTTTTTCAAAGTGTGTTATTGTTAGTATTTTTTTGTCCAGTTGATGGACAACTTTGAAATTACACTATGACGAGCCGCTTCATGAAAGAGATGTCCTTTTCATGAAATGTACAATATACAACATAACAACATACACCTTTTAAATTATGGATAAGGTGTGACAATATATTTATTTATTTTTAAATATTATAATTATTCCTATTTGAATTTGTTTAAATATCGTAATTAAACCAAAATTAAAATATATTCTCATTCTTTGTAAAAATATGAAGTAGGTTCTAAAAGTTTCCGGCTTGACAAACATTTCCTGGTAATATTTTTAAAAGAAAATAACAGGGTTATTTTTCAGCATAATCTCCCTTACTTCAATACTCGTACAGTAATATTTGTACACAATAATCTTAATTCTTATCTATAAAAATGACCGAGAGTTGATTCAGATGCTGAAATCTTGTGAAACATAGCGAGTATTTTTTCTAATCTTTATTAGACATTGTTTCACCTAGAGTTTGCTATTGTACATTTGTTATACAAAAATTTTGTTCCTGCAAGGTGTACATTTTTGAGAAAAATAGAAATGAATGGGCGCTAAATTTGGACTGTCCTTTAATGCAGTCTTAGAAGTAACAGCCGAAAAGAGAGAAGTCTGGGCATCCATCTTACAATGATCTTTTTCATGAAAAGCTTCTCGCGAATAATTCGAAAATCTGTTGTGCGAGATATCTTTCTGCTTTAGATGTCTTTATCACTAAACAATTCTTTCCACGTTGTTTCCAATATGAAAAACACTTGTAGAATGCTCTTTGTGGTATAGCCTTCAGCTCCTTCAGCGATTTTCCCCCTTATTTCCTATATGGTCTTAAAACTTTACCCTTCCAATGTCCTCTTCATCTTCTGAAATAGGAAAAACGAACACACAGGGGGCCATGTCTGGTGAATACCATTTGAAAATAAAGGAAGGCCATTCGACTGTTTTTATGAATAGAGGAAAGTGAAAATATTGGAGAAAGCAGTCATTTGTTTGATTGTTAGTTAAAGAAAAATCTCAACAATTCAGACGTTTCGGATTCTATTAATTCATTTTTAATCAAATATAAATATATCAACATAATCCTGAAGATGGATTAATAGAATCCGAAACGTCGGTATTATTCAGATTCTTTAAATAAGCAATCCAACAACTGACTGCTTTCTCCAAAAACCCTCTTCCATTTATAAACCCTTGGTTTCGACATAGCTTTCTCTTAAAAATCGTCGAGCGTGTCGAAATGCTTCTTCAATCTGTCAAACACAACTTATTATGTGTCTAATTGGCACATGTGGTGCACTCTCCACGCCAGCAATGAGTGTCCGTGAGTTGACACCTGGTAAACGCCCGCACGGTACAAATCATCTTTACCGATATCTGTATACAAAACATATTGGCACACCCAACAATGGGTAATATGTTGTGATGATATATTTATTTATTTTATCTAATATAATGAATCAATTTTCGTAGACCATGGACAAATAACATTTTCATTGAATTTAGATAACACAAAATATTTAAACAAAATATGCACATTGTTCCCGAAAACTTATATGATCCTTCAACCCTTCATTCATTGTTTACTCCTTCCCTTCCATTATCCTGTAAGGCGTGTCATCCCCTCCACTGTGCTCATCTCTGCGCTGCGCCGACTCGCGCCTGCTGCACCTCTGCTCTGCGGCAGTGACCTGTTGTCGGTGTTGCTGTTATGAGCGGCGTCGGCTTCCTGGTGAAGACGCTCACAGCGGGCGGGCGACGCCGCCGACGCTGTGAAAAGCTTCAGCATCGACTTGAACTGCCCAGTCACCCCGACGTCGTCCCTTGTTGGGATGCTGCGGCTCCCATAACTCCTCCAGCGGCTTTTCTGCCCGGCTACGCCAAGAGGAGGCAGAGTCTAGGTAGAATGAGATGGTGACAGATGAGGGAGAAAGGAAAAATAGTGTGTGTTTGGGCAGTGTGGTGCATTTTCCATAATAGTTGGAGTGTCAATAAAAAAGAGTGTGTATGTGGTTGTTTGGGGATTCTCCAGCTACACACCAACAAGCCTTTGTTTAAAGAAAAAAAAAATGCAAATTAAAATTTTGACAGCAATGCAGTATGTAATAATTCATTTAGCATTTTATTTCGATGTAGTATTGTCAAATCATGGAATGTATTCTGTATATTTCCATTCATATAAAGGCTGTTACCTAAGTGTACAACAACCCATGGAAGAACTATCCCTACAGATAGTAAATCTGAAAATACTTTTCGTTTTACATGTTTTCTATAAGAATTAGAGCACTTTAAAACTGACCAATTTTTCCAGATATCATATTGATTTTTATTCTTTTTTTACAAAATTTTGAACTTTGACGTATTTGGTTACTTTTAGGGTGCTCCAGTTCTTATAGAAAGCATGCAAAACAAAAATTATTGGCAGATTTACTATCTATGGGGTTAGTTCTGTTATCGATTAAGCGTTGTACACTTTATTTTTATTTTAATGTTTAAAATTTAAGTTAAGTTGGTGTAACCGGCCATACATGCTCAATTCAAAATAAATGTGATTCTGAAAACTTAAAGTTGTAGCTACTGTTTGTGGCATTGTGGTTCACGTTCCACAACCGATTTGAGTGTCTGTTTATGAAAGACAAGTATATTATTGTTCAAAACTTTTGTTGAGTATCTAAACAGGGTGGAAAATCTCGCTAAAGTCTTCGATAGTGTGTCTGTGTGTGTACGAATGTATACATATAAAATTTCTTCAAAAACTTTGTGTTATACGTATACATATATAAATAAATACATATACCATTATTGCTTATTATCCATAGCTGGGTGTGCCTCTGCTTTATTCGCAAATTTTGATGAATAATGACGATATATCTGTACCATTGAGGACGCTTGCCAGGCGTAACCTCACAGGCTCGCAAAGCTGTTGCGGAGAAGGCATCCGATATAATGTTTTAATTGGTAATATATATGTTTTTATATACAGTGTGTTAAAAAAACTAACTCGAATTAGGCTATGAACATAGAAACGTATCTCTGATTATTATTCAATTATTAAGTTCTGAAAAAATATTTTTGTCAAAAAATCATAGACTTTACCAGAAATCCAAGATCTTCCTATTTCTAGTAGAATGCTATAAAAGACAGACGAAAAATTTATTGACTTCAAGGGGACTTCATAATTCAGTGCAGAGCATTATACAAGATCTAGAAAGTCCTGAATTCATAGACTTCACCACGCGTCTGAATTTTACACATAAATTTTTTCGGTACTTGGTAATACCTAGAATTATTACAATAATATAATGATATGTATTTTGTATCGTACCATGTTAATTTTAACAGTCTGTTAAAATTTGTAGCCAATAGAATTTTTTTTCTGTTATTTAAATTTTTTTATCAGTGTCTACTATTGTTATTGGTGAAAAATTTGAACGGGGTATTAAAATTAACAAGACAAGTTACAGAATACACCCCAATATCTACTTGTTTAAAGAATATTAAAATATGGCAAAGTTTAAACAAATATTTGTGTGTGAGTGAGTGTGTGTTCCAATATAAAAAATTTCAAATTGAACCAAATTTTTATGTTCTTTTCATAAGTACCATCCATCAATGTTTAGTTTTAAAGTGATCTGTATAGTGACATTTCAATTTAAAAATCAGTGTTATTCGCGTTTTGTGTTGTGTGAAATGTAGATAACATGGCTTCCAAAAGTTTTACTTGTCCTTCGATTCCACGTGTATGTCATTGAAAAGAATATCTTTCAAAGATCTGTGGATGTGGACGAATGAACTTGCCACACCCAAATTCTTTTTTATTTTCTACGTACATTATGAATTAACCTTACAAAAGGTAATGAATTTATGTGTCATGTAAAGTGACTAATTGGAAACACACTTAGTGAAAAACAAATATTTTGATGTATAAGGAAATGCGTTATGATATATATAATTAATACTACAAATGTGGGAAATTTCTCAACTGTGATATGGATTAACAATTATTCGAAATCTCAGTGTCGGTGTTGTAAGAATAAATGCTGTTTGACTGAAATTTTGAGTAATTGTTAACACATATAATTAATATTGCTACATAATTTATGGTGTTCTCATGTGGAAAGTGTTGTCACCTCTGTGTCATATAACGTACGTCGAATTTTCTAAGATTCTCTTATGAATCACCACACCCATACATTATAGCAGGTGCCAAAAAATACGCACACTTGTAAACAAACTGTAAACTATTTCGACATTATAATAATAGTAGAACCTACAACTTTTATATAGAATAAAGAACAGGAATTACGCCCATTTTTAGCTGCCGGTAGTGCCGGTACACTTGTTTAGGAAAATAAAGGGATCGTGCGTGATAAAAATCACATATCGAGATTTTGACTAATAAGCATTTTTAATTTTCATAGAATCCGGTTTCAACATTTTTACTATGGCGTGTGTTTATGTGTAATATAAAACCCCTTTGATACGATCATAATTTTGTTAGCAATTGGTTTAACTAAAACGAATGTTAACAAAATTTTGTGATTGTGTCAAACAAATATAACAAATGAAATTTATGAGCTTAAAGCCTTAAGGCTAATACGCAGTTACACCAATAAGGCTGAAATTTTAAGAAAATCTTAAATAAAAAAATGCAAATCGAAATTTTGACAGCTATACAATACATAATAATTCATTTGACATTTTATTTCCATGCTGTCTATTTGAGGATTGCTTAAAATTTATTACGTTGGTGCAACCGGCAATAAAACGTAAAACTACGTAGTCCTTATTTTAACATTAATGGGAAGAGTTGATTAATTTTTAGTTACAATAGGCTACTTGCGTGGTACTGAAAATCTGATAAGTTGAAAACAAATGTAAAAATTAAATTTTATTTTTAAAAAATCATTTCTTTTTTAATAAATCAAGAAAGAAGTTTTTCTTTGAAGTCATTATTTTGAACTGGAGAAAGGGATGCATATTTAAGAATGTAACCTATAGATGGCGAGCGAGTGCGAGTTATAATTTGATTTTGACATTAGTTCATTTTTCTGTCAATGTTTCTCTTCTTCATTATTTACAATTTGCGTGGTTTCTGTTACTTTTATTACGTATTTCGATTTGTTAACAAGATTTTGAAGAATTTTAACTTAGCTTATACTCGTACAAGATTAAAATGACAAACGAAAATATTAACCTCCAAACTATTATTCAAACGTCAAACAGATGATCTGTCATGTTTAAATTACCCGCATATGCCGTTGCTATTGGACGTACCAATGTTATTGCTTTACGGCCGTTCATAGGTTCGGCGTAATTCTGCGTCATACATGGCGGTAATTTAAATATTAAAATTTCATTATTTTTCTTTCTGGCCAATTAATAAAAATTTTGCCAAAAGAAAAAAATATAGGTAGCAAGTTTTTATCGTCTCTTCAAAAATATTAAATAAAAAAAATGGCACGCAAGTAGCCCATTGCACAACCGAAAGTAGTAATTTATTTAAAGCAGTAAACAGTTTTTCTTAAAAAATAAGTCTAAATATTAATTTATTGACAATTTACGTTATTGCAAATATTAGAAAAAACATTAATTTCTGTATCTTTTTATTTATATTCTTCATTGTATACTATATAGATTAGAAATTTAAAAAACAAAATAATCTATTGTAATAAATCTGGCAGCTTATATTTAATCAAGGTCACATACCCCAGTGAGGAATTCAAATGTTTCTAATTGACAGATAAATGAGACTGTCAAATTCAAATATCAAGAGTATGCTCTGTTCCGTTTAAGCCATTCAATAGATGGCACTGGCAACAGTGCAAATCTGAAGTAGCCGAAATTACATTGGGTAAACTTGTCTCTTGTCTCTAATTTCAGCCAATCAGAGAGGTCAAAACTATTCCCTATGCTCCGCAATACTGAATGGCTTAAATCAGGGGTGGGGAACGTCCGGCTCACGGGCCGTATACCCCGCCTAGTAGTTTAGATCGGCCCGCGGGCGGGACTTGAAATTCAAAAAATTGTGCAATTTTTTTCCATAGCAAAATAAATTTATATTAACTGAATAATACTCGTAATGTAAATTTTGATAATATATGTATATAATATTATATTATATTATATTCAGCTCCAAAACTAGGTACAACAACCTTCCACTGCTTGAGTTCTATAAAAGTTATATAAGTAATGATGATTATCCCACTTTATGGAGACATGCATTGATATATGCATCTATGTTCGGAACAACTTATAACTGTGAGCAGTTTGTTTCAAAACTCACCATCGCAAAAAAACGACTACGCTCCAGGTTGACCGATACAAACCTGGAAAATTAGTTGCGAGTAGCAACGTCAAATATATCAATTGATATCACACGAATTACCAAAATGAAGCAGTTCCAACCCTCACATTAGGGGTGGTGGATTCTAGACTTTAATTTAGGGAGGAGAGGCAATAATATAATTGTTTAATATGCATATTATAAGTAAACATGTTTGTACATAAATAACTAAAATAAAAAGCTAAAGTTACAGTATCATTTAAAAAATCGGGGGGGGGGGGGTTGTTATATTTTGTATGGCCCGCGAATGATGTTGTGAATCTTCAAATGGCCCGTGGCAGAAAAAAGGTTCCCCACCCCTGGCTTAAATGGAACATGGTATAGTTTATATATTAAGTTTGTTACGTAAATTTTGCTGGAAATATAAAAGGATAATACGTTTACAACAGATTATTTTTCTTCTACTGTTTGGAAAATTCGTTTATTTAAATGCTTATTGTTTGAGTTAATAAATAGCTTAATTTGTAATAAATATGAACAGTAGGTAACATTTTTACATTTATTAGTATAGTAGAAAAATATACACGTAGGAAAAATATTTTTTTTCCGTACATGAAGTATTTTTAAATATAGATAAATATCACTCTTCTTCTTTTTGTATAATTTGATAGATAAAAAATTTATAAAATAATATATTTTTTAAAATAATGTAGGTTTATGCTTTGAAGATAAAATTCCTTGAGTGGTAAAGTTTTACTCAAATGTATGTAACTGACAGATAATTAAATATGTATATCACTGTCAAAAACATTAACCATTTTAAATTAATTCTAAAAGGGTTTTAAGAAGAAAATAAATTTGAATTAATAAAAATGAAATACGAGTACTTAATCAATAAAGCAGATTTTATATTTTAATTTAAATTGACTATACTCTATCCGTTTTAACTATAGAGCGTTGGGTGAGATAGGGCTAAAGATTCTAGCTCTCTGATTGGTTCAAACGTGAACCCAGTTTACACAGTAAAATAATTGACGTGAAATTTAAATTTACTTGACAACTGTATCAATTATTTTGCCGTCTGACAAAATATATAAATGTCAACAAAGTAAATAGTACACGATTTATTACATATTATCAATTTCTGTTCAGTTCTGTTTGTTTTTTTTTTTCGTTTATATAATTCTCATAGTGTGTTGTCATTATATTTCATATTACATAGTTTTCATTGTGCGCGTTTTCTTAGTTTTTAGTTAGTTTTGTTATTGTTCTCTTCATTATTATGGATAAAAACCCTGAACCTGGCTCTGCCAGTGTTTTAAAATATGCAAACGGAAAGGCCCTCCGAAGCGGGCAAAAAAAGTGGCGTATAATTTATACTGCACATATCGTGCCGCGAATGCATATTCCAAATTAGAAAGTGTCCAAATTGTGGCATCAGAACTCGGCATAGGACGATGTAATATTTGGAAAGCTATAAAAGAACATGAGGAAAAAGGGTCATTCGGATCACCCCAGGAACAAAGAAATTAGTTTAGAACATTATTTTGTTCATATTTAACGGTTTATACATATAATGTATACATTTTAGAGTGTAAATATTCATATTTCAAAGGTGAATTATATTCTTATTTTACGTTGTTTTCTTAAAAATTTATTTGAATAATGTGGTTTTCATTTATGCATGACCCTTTCGCCGAAATGTAAAGAAAGGTACGGAGATTACAAGTAAGTATAAGCATACATGTACGTACAAGACAAAATTACTGAAAAAATGTCAATTAGAAAGAATTTTTTAAAGTCCAGGAATGGCGCCAAAATTTGAATTTTTTATTTAATACGTGTAAAAACGGCCGCGCTCGAAACGCCATCTAGTCTATAGTTAAAACGGATAGAGTATAGAAATCAATAGAAATACGTTAATTCCAATTGAGTTATAAATTAGCGGATTAACGTAAAATTTCGTAGACTCTAATGACAATTCACATAACCTTACAAAAATAATTATGAGTCTACTGCTACTTCTCCCGTCTCTGTGTTAGGCCACGAAATAATATAATAACTGGAAGTGCCTTGGCTGCCGGCGCCGGTTGTCTTGAAAAAACTAAATGGTAGCCGGTGCCGGTTCCTTTTATACAAGTACATCACGGCTGCAGATATGGGAACCGGCGCGTTGCGTTATGTTAGATTATTTTAGTTTATGTTTAGTATTTATATATAGTATAGTAGCAAAATAATGTTGATTTCCGCACTAGAAGATGCCATGTGCAAAGAACACCATTTTGCAGTGCAACGTATCACATATTCCGTTTAAATTTAACAAAAAGCAAGTAATGAATTATAAATTTGAACTGTCACTTTTTCAAATTACTAAAATAGTGACACTAATGCGAAAAAGAACGTCATTTTGAATGTCAAATTTAATTTATAATGTATAATTAATATAAAAAAATATTGTAACATTAAGTTAATAAATATTTAATAAACCTCAAAAAACATTTAACATGGGGAAGACAACTTTATTTAGCTGATGCCGGCTGCAAATATGGGAACCGGCGCCGGATGCTATAATAATAATACTTGTTGTATTATACATATTTGCTGTAACATAATAAAGCACTTATCATAAAGTATTTCTTTCTTTTTAGAGCCGAAAAAAGAGAAGACTGACCAATCCAATGGCACCGTGGTGGACCTCCCCTCCGACCCGCACCCTCCCGACATGTGCAAACCAGAAAGACCCTCCTCCCTCGGGGCGGGGAAGCTGACCCGTCGATTGCTGTGCTACCACAGCGAACATTTCTCCGAGCCGCAAGCAGGCGGACCTGGCGGCCCCGTCGACATGCATGGGCACCAGGTGCCGCTGTGTCTATCGGAGTTACCAGAACCGCCGATTCCGGTGTCGGAGATTGGACCCATACCACCACCGCCCATGTTCAGCAGCCCGAGCCCGACGCCGCAACAAATGCACCAGCAGATGCATCAGCAAATGCAACATCATCAGCAGATGCAGATGCATCAACATCAGCACCAACATCAACATCAGGACATGCAGGTGATCATTTATTTTTATTTACAAAATTATTACAATAGTATATTTTACAAGTAATGGAATGGTCCATATTCCATTCCAAACGTATTGTAGACATGTAGACTATACTTTCTCCAAGATTTTAGAAATTATATAAAAAAATCTGATGTGGACACCACACGACTTCCTTGTACGCAAGACTAATATGAAGTATAGACTCAATTATAAAATTACACGTATTTGACGAAATTTGACATTAACATCTATTTTTTATTTTTTTGTTATTTTTTTATCCTAATCCATAGCAAGCTTCATTACAAAAACCAAAAAGTATATAAGTTTTTAATTTACATATCTCGCTTATACCAAGGGGTAATTTAATAATACTTGATGTGCTAGACGCAGAATTTAATTCTCTAAAACTCTTATTTGAAGCAATTATTTCTAATATCAAAATGAAACCATTTTATTCAAGAAACAACTTAAGGTAATATATCACTTCCGGTTAGCCTGTTTTAACCAAAATCTGCTATGTTATTCCAATTGACATAAAAGTCTTATATACCAAATTTGGAAAGTTTTGGATTATATTTTAATATAGTTTTTCATTAAAATTTATTATAGGCTTCAAATAAAGTACCATTTCTGGAAATTATGTAATGACCAAAAAGGGAGGTGCACAACTAGATGTTATAGAAGTCCTAAATACAAAATTTCAACTTGCTACGGCTTACCGTTTTTGAGTTATGTGAGATACGTACGTACGTACAGACGTAACGACGAAATTAGAATGGATTCAGGTATGGTCAAAATGGATATTTCCGTTGAAATCTGAAAACCGAAATTTTTCGCGAATACAATACTTCCTTTACTTTGTACGAGGAAGAAAAACGTTACTTATTTAGAGAATATTTTATTTTTTATTTAATTAATTTTCTAAGTAATAACTTGCTGCTGTAAAGATCCCAAATTAAACATGTAAATGTAACAGAAAACTCCAAAAGTGTTCAAAACGTTACACACGAATTCAGAAATAAATAAAAATAAGACAAAATGACAACCATAGCAGTCTAACCAAGATATTTGATATACCGCGCTAATATACGACTAAACATATTCATATTTGTCAAAAGCTGTGTAGAATTATTCCACACCGTTTATTGGAATGATATTGATTACATCATTTTTAGTTGTGGAATATGTAGTTTCCAAAATAGTGTTCGAGAAAATCCTTTAAACTATGAAATTTGGTGTTCGCCACTATTTAATACGTGTTAAAGATTCTTGGTAAATTGTTAAACGTTTCGCTTTTCGGTAATCAGAAAGTTGAGGTGGTTTAAAACGACTGACATTTTTTTTTTAAATGTAGGAGGTCCTGTGATTCTATTAATAATTGATGTATTACCGCAAAAGTGGCTCTATTGTCTTTTCGATTATTTTCTTAACATCAGCAATGTTCATTTCGGTAACAGCTGTATGCTGACAGTTGTTCCTTTTTGATACTGAACAGAATTTCTTTTTCGTTCAAATTCTCTATACCAGTGATAAATTGTAGCCAAAGATGACACTTCTTTTCTAGTTTATTAAGATCTGAATCTAAACTTTATTTGCACTCGTAAGCTCTTGAACCTTGTTTGGAATCATAATAAATCATGATTAGAAAATGCTCTCTGGTTAATTCCATATTTTCACTAACAACGATACTTTAAAATATTAATTAACTAATTTCTAATGCCCAATTACACCGTCGACACGTAAATTTTAAGCTAGGCAAACAAAAAAATGCAAATCGAAATTTTGAATTCAATTGCAGTAAAATTTTTGAAAGATGTCTGATCAAGGTCATCTATATCATGAATGAATTAACAAATTCGCATATATTTGTCTCTCACAAGAAGCGTGTGCGATAAGGATGGATATAACACGCTTGTCTTTCAAAAATTCAAATTGTTTGGATTTAGTTAGGACATTCCATTTTAATTCGATGTAACGTAAGTTTATTTATTAATTCAGATATATTACCTTGATTCATAGCTATACGAATACGTTATTTTCTGTCAGTGTCACGGACACTGGGTGAGAGTCTTATTTTTCACATACTTGGTTTTACATTTGCTAATAAACGTATCAGTTGACTTAGTTTTGAATTTTGAATGCTTTTACAGTAACATATTTTTAAAATAATAAAATAACAGTAGTATCTTATGTACTCTCTTTAAAACTAAATAAACGACACTACTGAATTTGACAGAACAAAATCTTAATTTGTAGATGACCTTGATCGAACATCTTTCAAAGATTTTACTGTACTCATTTGACGTTTCGTTTCGATACGATATTGTCAATTTAAGAAACACTTTAAATATAAGTGTCAGCGGTGCAATCGGGCATAAGTAACATAACTTTCGCAACTTACATATTTCAAATGACAGATACTTGGACAGATACATAACTGTTTCAAATGATAGTGCAAATTTTGTTTTCCACAGCCTACTTGATTTTCTTATTCCCAATAATGGGGTATTTAACAATTGCAAAGAAATAGAAAACTTCAATAATTATAATGTAGCGTACTTTAAACAAAGAATTTTAGTAAAATGAAAATGATGAAATATTACTTAGTTGTAATAAAAATGCTTAATTATTGTAGACGCAACGTCACAGTCCCTAATCGGTAATTATCATAAAATTTCGGATGAGTTCAGGCAGGCGACCCGACCTATTATTCGTTGTTTTTGTTTGAATATTTCTGAATACATTACTAAATAATTTGACAAGGGAAAGAAATTTAAAAAAAAATGAAAATATGCACCTAATGCAGACAATGCTGATACCCGTAAAAATAACTGTTTGAGAAGCATAACCATCTCGACAATATGACGTCACATATAATTTGAAACATTCAAAAATTCATATCTCGGTTACTAATTTAAATTTTAACATCGCGTTTTTACCAATATTCTTAGATTTTTATATATTATCAGAATTTTTTCAAAAAATGGTAGAATACCCCATTCTAGCGTGATCCTCGTATTATATTTTCTTGTTTACAATTTTAAACTTTTGTAGGACTACGATTACGAAGATGCCGACGAAATCGACGGCGAAGAGTTAGAAGACGAAGAAGACGACCGCTACATGTTTCGTATGTCTCAACCAGATCCCGCCATTGACACTTCCCGCGTGGACGAAATCCCCGCTAAGGAACCCAAATTCAACGCTGTACCTCTTAAATCTGCCCTGAAGAAGAAAGCGGGAGGTTCCGGCCCCGGGACTCCGCAAAACACTCCCACGCAAGAGAACCGCCCGCTTACGATACGGCAGGATCATCACGCGAGCATCAAGTGAGTAAATTATAAGGTTATGGTGATGGTGCCCTGTAGATGTGATGATTGTTTCTGTTGCTACCAAGGAGGCCGCCTCTTAGGCCTAGGATAAGAATATGGTAAATATTCCAAAAAGGAAGATTATGAGTCTACAAAAAAATTATCCAAATATGTCTTTATTTGTGGTAGAAAATTGTAAAAGTGAATTTTTGATACTCATTACAAAAGTCAAGTCATGCACTGTTAAAAGGTTTGTTTTCAATTGAATTTATGCAAGTTAAGAACAAAATGTCTTATTTATAAAATATGTTTATTGGTCTTCGAATACTTAAAAATATTTTGTAAATGATATTTTCATTTTCCTAACTGTTTTAGCATGATTCCATAATTTATTCCAAACCCCATATTGTTAATGTTTCTGAATCCATATGCACAAAAATTTATGTGTTTCATTCTTTGCACTTTGAAAGTTTCCTTTTTTAATTGTTAATAACTCAAAAAATAATTATTGTTACATCTTTCATTCATATTTACGTTTATTTCATTTTAATATTAGAAATTTCAATATTTATTATAATAGGATGGTCAGGATAACTTTCCCAACATGGGGATTTTGAGAACTATAAGACATACGAAATCGGTAAAATTAGACAAAAGTTGCCCCATTAGGTGACCATTTTAATTGTTTTGTTATTTCAGAAAAAAAAATACATAGGTCACTAGATATAGGTGAAAATGTAAATTTTGCAGTTTTTTATTTTTTGCAAATATCTTGCAAATGTGAGATAATACTGGATTTTAATTTGCACATCTTTAAGGCATGTTTTTATGTTCTTTCGAATGGCGATGCTCAATTTTTTTTATCACTATTAGTTTTCGAGTTATGATGTCAGAGTTTTAATTTTTATATGGACGCTATATTGCAAAGTTGCACCATTAAAAGAGATTTTTTTAGCTTTCCAACCATGTGCGATTTTTCTATTTTCATTTGTTTTAAACACAGAAAATACAACAATTTCTAAATATACAGGTTTAAAAAAATGGCTGTTGCAATGAAACAAATGAAATCATAAGTCAGGTATTATCATTTGTTTAATTTTAAATTTATAATCATATTTTTTAATATTTCTAACATAGAAAACATTAAAACATTTTTTTAAAATTTCGTTTTAAATTCAAATAAAAGTATTAAGACTATAAAATTTTGACTAACAAACTTATTAAATAAATTATCAATGAAAATAATCAAATTATTTCCAATAGGGGATTACAGCTCAATCGAATTAAGAGAAATTAGTAAAAAATAGTGAAAGTAGATACTTAATAATGAATATTAGGGCCGGAATGAATCAATCCCTAACCATTTATGGTTTTGCAAGTGTAAGGGGTGAGGTAGGAAGTAAGCGGAGCCGTAACGTTTCCCCCACCGTTTGAGTTTCTATGAGTTAGGGAGAATATTATGTTTTAAACGTCGAACAGAGTTCGCTAGGTATATGATCGCAGAGGTGACAAACGCAAATAAAATATTTTGATATTATAAATACAACCACATTACAAATCTACTAAATATTGGTTTTCATTTAGTTACGAGTAGGCATTATTCTTTTGAATGTAATATCAGTAATTTTAGAAATACGGTAGATAGTTGTGTTTAAAAATTAATATTTGTTTCAAATATCCAGTGTAAGATTATACTAAAACATATTTATAATATAGTATATACATGAATGATTTTTGCATATACTTATTTTTTTCTCTTTCGACTGGAAAGCTAAAATAATTGTTTTCAGTGCTGCAACTTTCTAATATGGCGTCCATATAAAAATTAAATCTTTGACATTATAACTCGAAAATTAATAGTGATAAAAAAAAATTTGAGCATCGCCATTCGAAAGAACATAAAAAGTGCCTTAATGATGTGCAAATTAAAATCTAGTATTATTTCACAATTGGAAATTGGAAGATATTTGCAAACATATAAAAATGCACAATTTACATTTGTTCCTCGCTTTGCGTCAAGATCTAGAGACCTATGTATTTTTTCTCAGAAAACAGAACACCATTAAAATGGTCTCCTAATGGGGCAACTTTTATCTAATTTAACCGACTTCGTATCTCTTATAGTTTTCGAGAACCTCATGTTGGAAAAGTTATCCTGGACACATGTATTGTCCAGTCAATTTGTACAATAAAACCTGGTTTCCTAGCAAAAGGTCGGGTATTTATAATTTTTGCATATGTTGTAAGGACCAAGGCCAGTGATAAGAAACCAATTTTGCAGAAACGAAATCGCTGTGCTACCAGATATATTGGTAAAAATGTTCGAAAATTTCAGTCTTTTTTTCGGTTTTTCCTCAATTTCTCTGTTTCTATACATCGGCCAGTAAAAATTGTTATCAATATTGTAGAAGACAAAATTTGCTACAACTTTTGTATTTACAATTTGTTCTACGGGGTATACTTATTGAACTACAGAGCAGTGAAAGTATCAGAATTTTGGGAAATGACAAAACACGCATATATCACAAAAATATTGTTGTAGTCCGGATTTTAAAGGCGAATATTTACCTCTACCCTGCATTTTGCGATGCAAGCAAGCCGTTTGGTTCACATGTTACTATGACCATGCCCTAGATGTAGTCACCCAGAAATGCCCCGCAGGCATGAGGTATTGCGGGTTATATACCTCATTGGCGCGGTTTTCTTAAAGTCGTAGTGTTGCGGAAACCATTGGATCTACAGAGCTGATTTAATTTTCATATTAATTGTAATGATAAGTTCTTTTATCATACAGTACAAAGAAGAAGTTGGATTACATATAACGTATCCATTTTCTTCTTGAACATTGGCTTCCTTGGCCAATTCGCGAGGATTCTACGTTATACCGGAAAATATTCCTAATAAAAATTGTATCCCGTTCAAAGAGCCATCGATAGAGAGCTCATCGGCGTATCTGTGGCTATAAGAGGCCCATAGACACGGAAGTATCTAAAGGGACAAGTAAGAGTGCGCTGAGCCGCCCTGTGCGAGATAGACCATTGTTACGTCAATTGGAGCAAGCCGTTTAGTTTGTTGGTGGGACAATAATATACCTATTAAGTAGTGTAGCCACTCGGAAAGTTCGCGGAGACACTGTAGTTTACGGGTTGAATACATTATTGGCACGTTTTTCTTAAAGTTGCAGTGTTGCGCAAACCATTGGATCTCCTTTCCGAGTGGCTATACTCCCTAATGGGTAGATTATCGTCCCACCAACATACAAACTTAACGGTTTGTACCCATTGACGGAATAATTACCTATCTCGTGTAGGACGGCTCAGCGGAGCATTTCCGGGTGGCTACATCTCTTAATCGGTAGGGTATTGTCTCAGCAACATATGAACCAAACGGCTTGCTTGCATCAAAAAATGCAGGATGGAGGCAACTACATCAATATTTCTTCGATATGTGTGTATTTTGTCATTTCTCAAAAATTCTGATAGTTACACTGCTTTGTAGTTCAATAAGTATAGCCTATAGAAAAATTGTAGCAAATTTTGTCTTCTACAATATTGGTAATAACAACTTTTATTCTCCTACGTATAGATACGGAGAAATTGAGGAAAAACCGAAAAAAGACCGAATTTTTTTCCCTATAACTGATAGCACGAAGCTTTCGTTTTTGCAAAATTGATTTCTTATCTCAAATATTATCCAAAAATTGTAGATATCTGACCTTTTTGTAAGGTGCTTTGTATAACTTGACTGGACTAATAATACAGGCTAATTGAAAACATTGTCATTGACTTCTCCCACATTTTACATATAAATTTTAAAAAGCAAACGCCATGGATCTCTTATGACAAGCACCTGAATATGACTCCCGCCTTTTGTTGGCTTATTATGTGCAGATCCCATTGAGCAATTTTTTTTATCTATTAATTAAAATGGTCAATTTGACAAAACTTAAAGATAATGTTGCAACCAATTACTACTAACTCTAAGTGCCACTGACAATTACCTTTGTTACAATAATATCGTACTTCATTTTAAGCTAATTAGAAAATTATAAACGTGTAGGTATACTCGTATAGTCCGTTCACCGAAACGAGAGAATGTGGAATTAATTCTTGAATAGAGACAATTATTTTATTTGTCAAAAGAGGATAATTTTGGAGCCGAACCAATAGAATGACTTGTTTCTGTTCAAGAATAGTTCCACATTCTGTCGTTTCAACAAACTGACTAAAGTTGCTGTTTGCGTCATATAAGTATGGATTGGAGATTTCTACACTGTTACCAATTTAGTGGCAACGTTGCAAATGTTAAGTTATGAACAGGCCAGGCGGCAACACCGCAGGGCAAGGGATGGTGTGCGGAGAAGGGAAAGAGTTGAGCATCATTTCTTACTTATTTGACGGCGACTATAATAGAGTTGAATGGCAAATTTAAAAAATTGCTATTCATTTGTTTTTTACCTCTCGCTAAGAGAGGTATTGTATCCACGCTAAAAATCGCATATCCAGATTTTAGTGAATAAGCACGTTTTAAGGTCCCTAGAATTCGATTATAACATTTTTACGATGATGTCCGTATGTGTGTGTGTGTGTGTGTGTGTGTGTGTGTGTGTGTGTGTGTGTGTGGATGTGTGTGTGTGTGTGTGTGTGTGTGTGTGTGTGTGTGTGTGTGTGTGTGTGGATGTGTGTGTGTGTGTGTGTGTGGATGTGTGTGTGTGGATGTGTGTGTGTGTGGATGTGTGTGTGTGTGTGTGTGTGGATGTTGGATTCACGATATCTCAAATACTATAAGACTTAAGACATTTTTAACTACGGATTCCTCAATCTAACAATAATGAGAAGAGTTTTGGTAACAATTGGACAACCGGAAGTAGTAGTTACAAGAAAAAAATCATCTAAATATTATTTATCGAAAATTTATGTAAATACTTATATTAAAGAATGTTAAATTCTTTATTCGATAAATATAAATTCATTATTATATCTTCTATAGATTTAAAGATAAAGAAATACATATAAATTAATTTGATATAAAAATTCTCAAATCAAACTACTTCAAGGCAAGAAATTCAAATGTTTGTAATTGACACATAAATGTCACTGTCAAAAATATCTGTATGCCGCTGTCAAAAATATTTGTACATTATTATGAAGATTATGAAAATAAAAAAAAGTCAACAACGTAAAAGAATATACGTAAAAAAAGAATATAAGAGGAATTTGCGAAAAAAAATACGAACATAAACAAAAAGAAAAGGAAAGTAGAAAAAGAAAATTTCAGGATATTGAATATAAAGAAAATGTATGTATTGTATATAATTTATATTAAAATATCCCATAGATTTTGCAAATATATGTGAGAATTATTTTGTAGTGAGACATGAATTTATGTATTTGTATTTAAAAATATATTTCGTTTTATGCGTACAACCAGGAAAAATATCTGGCGAGAGGTTATGTGCTGGCCACATCAGATTTTTTACAAAAATTTGCTAAGAATACTTTTTGTCTGCAGCATATACGAACCTAAACCCATAATATTTCGGCCGGTTAACATTTTTAACAAACAAATTATAAAACCTACGCAAGTGGTGAGAAATTTTTACATATTTCTTTCGATTAGTTTAAAATACAGACTTTAAACTTACAAAAACTGAATTCCACTATTTAATATTGGATTTCATCGCATTTATTAGTAATACCAGCTATAATTCTATTAGACATTGTATCCCTAAACACTGCAAATTTTTCTGTAAGTATTGTCCCATATGTCCTGCAAGGTAGGTTTTACTGTACGCATTGGATTTTTACGAAGTTGTTTTTCATTGTACTAAAAGTAAAGGGTCTCGGTAGTAGCTAAGTCTGGATTAGAAGATTACCCTTAAAATGCCGGCCGAACTATTATCACCCGTCCTTTGGTTCTTTTTTAAGTTTTAAGTCTATATCTAAAGTGGTCGAAAGAGTTTTGTAGAAATTTCTAACCATTTGTGTAGGTTTTATAATTCGTTGAAAATGTAAACCGGCCGAACTATTATGAGTTTGGGTTCGTTATAATTTAAAATCAATATCTCAATGTACTCCGGAGTTATGGAGTTTCAAACAGGATTCGTATTTAAATAGCCACTCAGTACACTTAGATTCGCTTGAATCTATGGTAATCCGTGATTGTCTTACGGATTAAGGATTTCAGAACTACTAGTAGGAATTTATCAATAAAACAATCAATCTGGCCTCATACCCCGTATAAAAGTTACAAAAACTAATATGTATTTAATTTGAAAACTTATTTAACTAAATGATTTATTTTATTTCTTATTTCATTTCGTGCATTAAAAATTCACTTTTGAATCGACCCATTATATATTTATAGCATGACAAATTGATCCCAAATTTGTAAACTCATAATCAATCTGTTCTCATCATATACTAATCTCATTCTCTGTTAGTGCGCGCCCGGTGAAATTCGGCATCTCTCTACCGTGCACGCTCGAGAACAAAGAAAACGCACGGCCGTACATCATCAGAGAAGACGCCGATGGAGACACCGATGGCCCTGTGTTGTACCGAGACGACCATGAGAGCGAAGAAGCTCGCTTAGCCGCCAAATTAGCAAGGAAGGAATCGCTGTCACTGAAGTTAAGTCTCCGGCCCGATAGACAAGAATTGATAAATAGGAATATATTGCAACTACAGTCAGATAATGAAAGACAAGAAACTAAGGAGGCGATTGGGGCGCGGCTTATACGAAGGCTGAGTATGAGGCCCACGCAAGAGGAATTAGAAGAGAGAAACATACTTAAAAGTAAGTACAAATTTTATATACGAGAACAATGATTTACGCGCTAAATGGGGGAATTTTCGAATTTTTTATTTTTTTATGTTAAAATATTTTTAAATCTAAAGTGTTTTGCTTTTATATTTCGTAAAATTTTAAAAAACCGCAGAAAAAAATGATAAACTTTGCAATATTTTCTTCTTGCCATTACGGCGTACATATCATCAACTATGTGCGAATTAGGTCTCGACATACGTACACAAAACGTGGTTCTTAGAAAGAGCCAGAAGCATGTTTATGTATAATTTGCTTTTTGCGATATGAAATTGAATTTGACGTTTCAATATCAAATATCATGTTCTCATTCTAAACTGGCGCTCGTAGCGGACAACTTCGGCCAAGTAAAGATGCCTGCATACATCATCGTATTGCGGGCAATTTAACTAACGATAAATTTAATACCGCTTGTGCAAAAAAAAATACGCTATATTTTATTACTTTTATTGTATTAATAGCAATATTACAAGTATAGCATTGCATTAATGTGGAAAAATCATTACATTTCAACATAACTAAACTCCCCCATTATATTTAGCAAAAAAACGTGCCCAGTTGCATCAACAAGGTTTAAATTTTAATCTACGCTTAAACAAAAAGTTAAATCGAAATTTTGACAATAATATACAGGATGTATCTGAATTGCGTGACCAAACTTTAAGCTAAAAGTAATTCAAAAAGTATAAATCCGCGAAGTCCAATAAAAAAAATAGCTGATTGTTATATTTTGAGAAATTTTTGGATAATTGAAAACGCGAGAAGACCTCTTAAAGATAAAAACCCTCATTTGGTCAAAGTCGTAACTCGTGCAGTTTTTAAATTACTGGAAAAAGATGAAAAATCAGTAAATTAGATGATTTATATCTTAGAAACCGTTGAGAATTGGACTCTGCGGATTAAAACTTTTTTGCTTACTTTTAGCTATATTATAGTCTGGGATGCAATATCTTGTCCCTGGAAATCAATTAATACGCATTCCCGGTACTCTAGACAGTCTGCGGTACATTAGTGAAATTCTAATTCCGGAGGTTGCTGCCCATATGCAACTCAATCCACAGCCGTATTTAAGCAACGCAAGACCACGTGTTGCGAAAATAATATTGACATTCTTTAATCAAACAGAATATCAGTGCTCCGGTGGTCTGCTCATTCTCCAAATTTGTCACCAATTGAAAGTCTGTTGAAATGTAAGACATCTTAGGAGAAGCAGTGATGCGTTCTCAGCTACAGGTGCAAACGCTGGAAGAAATGTGGACTGCAGTTGAAAAAGGATGGACTGAAATACCGCAAAATGTTATTCGCCACCTTACTGAGTCCATGCCTCGGCGTACAGTAGCGGTAATTAATGTGCGCGGGAGGCATAGTTCTTATTAGTTTTCTCTTCTCTTTTATTGTTTGAGTTGTGAAATTTTAATCGTTTACACTACTAAATAATAAGCAACTTCTAAACTGTATTTTATTTATTTATTCTTTAAAAATATGGTGTTGAATTTTTAACGACCGTTAGTGTATTTATTCATATATTTTTAAATTTTTCTCATTTTTTGTAGAGCAAAGTCCAGCGGAAGAAAAGAAGCAAAAAGAAGAAAAGAAACGCTACCTTCTTCGGAAATTGAGCTTCCGACCGACTGTCGAGGAGCTGAAGGAGAAGAAAATTATTCGGTTTAACGACTACATTGAGGTGACTCAAGCACACGACTACGACCGACGAGCCGATAAGCCTTGGACGCGGCTCACGCCCAAGGACAAAGCTGCCATTCGAAAGGAACTCAACGAGTTTAAGAGTTCGGAGATGGCGGTGCATGAGGACAGCAGGCACCTCACGAGGTAAGAGGGATATCAGTGACTTTAAATAAGTTTCTCGACTGTTGTCATTGATCAGGTGTTAACAGTTAGTCGTAATATAAGTTATACAATATTTATTCTTGTAAAACTGATGTTATAAAGGAATAAGTGTATATTGATTAGTCGGTTTTGTAAGAATAAATATTGTATAACTGAGATTTCAAAATACCTAGGGCCGGTATTTTCATTTCTGGTTAAACTGCCTGTTAACTGTAAGAACATTGTGACATCGAAAAATTCACATATGTAATTTTTACAACTTATGTTATAATGTTGATGCTATAGTTATTCTTTTAACTGACACTTAAGATCGGTAAAAAAAATTGTGTAACAAAGTTCAAATTATTGAACAAATTTTTCTAAATTTAAGAGTTTCCAAAATTTTCTGGAAAGAACGACCATTCTTGTATTTTTTTTTTTTTATCCAACACATAATAACGCTATAACTATGGTGATTTGAAACAAATAAAACTGTTCATAAGTCGCTTGTGAGCTAAAAATCAAAGTCACGCTGCTATTAGCAACGAGGGATAATAGTTATTTATGTTATAAGGATCGTAACGTCAAATATTATTATACTAGGCGTGAAGATCATCAAGTGAGGCGAAGTCAAGTTAATAACACGACGTGTAGCGTATGATTGGTTACGATCTGTATTACATACAAAATTTTATTTTTTGAAGTAAAGAGATGAAAAATTAAAATAAAATATTTGTTATTGGACAAAAAAACTCAGGTATACTGTTTCTGATTTGTTTGTAAACAAGTACCTCGTTACCATAGCTCACTATCATACTATAATGAAAGACATTAGAGTATTCAAATTGAGGGCTATAACGTTGTCATGACACGGCACCATATAAACATTCATATTTTAACATGATAGTTACTGTCTAGGCCTTTTCGGCACTTCTTTTTACCAAATGCCATTTCGAAATGTCGTTTGAAGAGATTTTGGATAAAATTTTGTATGGCACATGTCTGTTAATTACATAAGTCACTTGAGAAAATTACCACACGCTTTTCTTGCGTGACTTATTTGCAAATAACACACTTGTACCATAAGTAACTATTATTATTTTGCAATGATCCACTAGTATTTATACTTGTTCACTTTCACAACCTTTTATTCATAAAATTAATTCTGTATTTGGATTTACATTTCAACTTTAGACGATGAACATAATATCATAATTTGTACCTTGCTTTAAATCATATATCTATTAATTAATTTATCTGGAGAAAATGAATACATTCATAAAATCAAAGAATAATGATTTCGAAGAATTTCATACTAATAACCACAATTTCGACAAGATAATCCGGTTTTTTTATATTTACATTACAAAAATGGTTACAAATTGAGTATTTTATTACCATTTCCATCTGTTTTTCTGTAAATGTCATAATGAAATCACTATACATTGTTCCATTTAAACCATTCAGTATTGTAGAGAATAGGGAATAGTTTTGACCTTTCTGATTGGTTGAAATTGGAGACTAGAGACAAGTTTAACCAATGTAATTTCGGCTACTTAAAATTGGCGCTGATATAAACTATAAACGCCATCTGCTGAATGGCTTAAATGAAACAGTATAATCGCTGAAATTTCGCGAATGTTTGCGCGAAAACTTCGTCGCTATATACTGTTATATTAATATTGCATCGAAATGAAATGTGTAATGAATTACATATAATATACGAGCCTCCTTTCTTGGCTATAACGGCTTTAATTCTGTTATTCATTGTATAAACTAACTTTGCACACTCATCAGGTTCAATAATATCCCATATTTGTTGCAATTTTAGTTTTAATTCGTTTACTGTGCGTTCCGGATTCTTACGCAGTTCCTTTTTCATTTATACCAAAGGGACTCAATTGGCGACAGATCCGGTCTACTTGAAACCCACTTTAGAGTAGGATTATTATGATTTTCAAACCAGATTTTAACGGTTTTTGCAGTCGGTATGACACGGTGCACCGTCCTCCTAAAAAACGTAGCTCCCATCGACGGACTCGATGGTAAAAAACATCTTTAAGTATACCTTTATATTTATCAGTGTTAACATTGCCATTTATAAAATGTAGCTTGCCCACACCTCTTCTAGACATTGTTCTTGAGTCCAATTTTTGTGATACTTAGTCCATTTTAACCCATTACGCTGTTGCAATTTTGTAAACAAAAGCTTTTATTTGGCCTAGTGAAACACACAAAATACTATGCTCTGTTCCATTTAAGCCATTCAGTAGATGGCACTGGCAACAGCGCAAATCTGAAGTAGCAGAAATTAGATTGGGTAAACTTGTCTCTAATTTCAGCCAATCAGAGAGGTCAAAACTATTCCCTATGCTCCGCAATACTGAATGGCTTAAATGGAACAAGGGTAATCCTTTTTAACAGAGAAATCGCAAAGGAATTCCTTATAAAATTTGTATCCTATTTGTTTAATTTTTCTTGCAGTGGTAGGTATGGAAATTAGTTTTTCGATCATTTCCCACCATTGTACGGTAATATTTCGAGCATTTGATCAGCAATTTTGTTTCACAATTTTCCTGAAAGCTCGATCAGCATTAGAAGTTGACGGTGGACGGCCAGTTTTTTTCCTTTCCATAACATTTACATTTTCTTTAAATAAATTAATAATACCTTGCACTGTCGATCGCGGAATCGAATGTGAAAGCAAAATTTTTCGTGCCGATTCATATGGACATTAATTAAAGATTTTCTTAAATCTTGACTATTTGGTTTCCCACAAGCCATTTTAGTGTAAAAACAAACAAGTATGGGATAATATTGAACCTTATGAGTGTGCAAAGTTAGTTGATA
This sequence comes from Harpalus rubripes, assembly GCA_963082715.1. NCBI lineage: Eukaryota > Metazoa > Arthropoda > Insecta > Coleoptera > Carabidae > Harpalus > Harpalus rubripes. The sequence goes on along the minus strand of OY720448.1, from coordinate 32,290,608 downwards.
CAATGCCTAACAGAATTAAAGCCGTTTAAGTCAATAAGAAAGCGCAACGCAATATTAAAACAGTGGCCCAACTTTTCTGATTGCTATGTTATAGTTAATTTAATTTAGTTTAAAACCTAATTGTTATCGAAACTATTTTATTTTTATTCTTAATTTAAGCTGAAATTGTATATTATACGGTCATAATATAATTTTTGTAAGAAATTATTTAATGTCAGTATGGTAAAATATTGTGCCGGCCAAACTAATATGAGTTTGAGCTCGTATTGCAGTCAAAATTTCGATTCGCATTTTTGTTTAAGACTAGCTTAAAATTTAAGCCTTGTTAATGCAACTGGGCATCAGTCGACGACAATTTGGAAAAGCGAAAGTTTCGCATTAGTTTGGGTGAACCTTAAATGCTGTATGCTAGAGATTTCGAGTATTTGTTAAGACCTAATCTACGCCACAGTCGAGAAATTTACCCAGACCTATTTTATAATTAATATGTTTAATGTTGTTTTTGTTTGTTTGTAGATTCCATAGGCCATGACAATTGCAAAGAGCATCCGAAGTCTGGCGACTGTGTACTGTGATCCCCTGCAGCCTGCGGCTGTCCGCTGCCGCGGCGTTACACAATGTTGTATATGTGTAATTGTTCATGTACATAAAGTGATTTTTATTTTATAATCTTATACATAAATACTTTACTTACGATACGAGAAAAACATATGTTGTGTTTGATATACATACAGTACGAGTACGATTTACGATTGATTGATTGAATTGAGTATTGAATATTGATAAAAAAAATAGTATAAATGTATAAATTGTGTTAAATGCGTTCTGTCTACGCTCAAATAGGCAGGATATTTTTCTGTACATATGATAGCGAATTATGTATTTTCATTCATAATATCATGATGTCTGACACTGACACGACAAGTAGTGTACAAAACAAATGCGTAATAAAGGAGTCTTGCTAGATTTCTTACAAATTCTAAATAGTTCGTAGTAGAACGTAATCAAATGCAATTTCTTTTGTAAACTTTAGCAGACAGTAATTTTGTTATTTTATTTGTAATTTTATGTAAATTGACCTGTATACAATTAAATGTGTTCTAATTTCAATTTTTAATATGAACACAGATTAATAAAAAAAAACCTTTTATTATAGCAGTATTAACAAACGAGTTGTCATGTTATTTATTTATTATTATAAACAGCCATTCGGCTTTTATAACGCACTCCAATAAGACATCAAATAATTATTAATAAATTTCGTAATAATAACTTTATAAACAAGAAAAAATACGGGTCTTCTATACAGAATGTTTCACAACTTCGGGTACAAACTTTAAGGGCATATAGCACTGACCAAAATGAATAAAATAATCTTAATCAACATGGGTTCAATCTTTAATAGTTTCCGAGATAAAGGCAATGAAAAATTAGTACTGTGTTGCATTTCCATTGTTCACAGGAGTAATTTCACTCCGGTAAAGGCCTGTGTCCACGAACCTAGAAATCGATCCGAGTTCTCGGATATAGTTCGCAATTCGATATCTCGGATCGTGGACACTACCAACTCAGACCCATTTTTTCGTACAAGTTGCTAATTTCATTTAACTGTTACCAATTTAAAATCTTGACGTTTGTTGTTTGAAGCTTGAAAATGATAAGGTTATAAAATATTACTTAATTTTACTCATTTTTGATATTGATTATAAATAATTACTTATAAGTAAATTAATATATTCGTTGTAAAAATTTAATTTACTTACTGCCGGGATAATTTTAATTTTTTATTTTTATTAGTTTTTAGTATTGGTAGAAATGTTTGAAACTAACTTCATAAATTCGACCAACCTGACATCTGTAGTCATACAAGTTCAATGTTTATGATAAAAAAAAGTGATCGTAAACTCGGAACTATTTCTAGCATTGTGGACACAGGCCTTGAATGAGGTTTTACTGTACTATTATTCTTTACGGTACTGTATTTGTTACTAAGCAACCTACTTCTTATTGAACTGTCAAACAATATAATTTATGATGGAGTAGAATATTTTATTTGTCAACTCACCAGATCTACCATATATGCCAAAATTAAATCTTATGTTCGAAAAATTACTTTATTTGCCCATATCACAAAAAGTCAATATTCATTCCTTTACGAAGATTTTAATAGGATTTGATCGGTACGTAAATTACTATTACCTCTGCTATCTCGAAATTTTCAAATAACTTCTTAACTATTAGAAATTGAAAAATGTTTAATTTAAAATTTTATTCGACGACTACAGATTTTTTTGATTCTAATACAAAATGGCCTCTTTCTCGGAAACAGTTGAAAATCAGACCTATGTTGATTAGGTTTTTTTTACTCATCTTGGCCAGTATATTATATGCTCTCAAAGTGTATACCCGAAGTTGTGAAACATTGTGAATTATGTTTATTACAATTTAAAGAAAAAAGTTTATTTTTGGAAACGGTTTAGAAAATAGGTTTTAATTTAATTCAATTATTAGTTACCGGTTTAATAAAGAGATTTCAGTATTTAAAGTTCCACTTTTCATTTTCAAGCATGTAAAAAGTGACCTCTTCATTTTGAAGAACTTATTTTTTTGCGAATGTTTCATTTGCGTGCGTTGTAGAGCGTCTTTCTATGGGAAAAACTCGACTTCGTTTCAGCTACTGCAACCTAAACGTCGAGGTGTTCTATACAGGTAGAGAACTGGTGGATATTCCATCAGGTTCAATAATATCCCATATTTGTTGCAATTTTAGTTTTAATTCGTTTACTGTGCGTTCCGGATTCTTACGCAGTTCCTTTTTCATTTATACCAAAGGGACTCAATTGGCGACAGATCCGGTCTACTTGAAACCCACTTTAGAGTAGGATTATTATGATTTTCAAACCAGATTTTAACGGTTTTTGCAGTCGGTATGACACGGTGCACCGTCCTCCTAAAAAACGTAGCTCCCATCGACGGACTCGATGGTAAAAAACATCTTTAAGTATACCTTTATATTTATCAGTGTTAACATTGCCATTTATAAAATGTAGCTTGCCCACACCTCTTCTAGACATTGTTCTTGAGTCCAATTTTTGTGATACTTAGTCCATTTTAACCCATTACGCTGTTGCAATTTTGTAAACAAAAGCTTTTATTTGGCCTAGTGAAACACACAAAATACTATGCTCTGTTCCATTTAAGCCATTCAGTAGATGGCACTGGCAACAGCGCAAATCTGAAGTAGCAGAAATTAGATTGGGTAAACTTGTCTCTAATTTCAGCCAATCAGAGAGGTCAAAACTATTCCCTATGCTCCGCAATACTGAATGGCTTAAATGGAACAAGGGTAATCCTTTTTAACAGAGAAATCGCAAAGGAATTCCTTATAAAATTTGTATCCTATTTGTTTAATTTTTCTTGCAGTGGTAGGTATGGAAATTAGTTTTTCGATCATTTCCCACCATTGTACGGTAATATTTCGAGCATTTGATCAGCAATTTTGTTTCACAATTTTCCTGAAAGCTCGATCAGCATTAGAAGTTGACGGTGGACGGCCAGTTTTTTTCCTTTCCATAACATTTACATTTTCTTTAAATAAATTAATAATACCTTGCACTGTCGATCGCGGAATCGAATGTGAAAGCAAAATTTTTCGTGCCGATTCATATGGACATTAATTAAAGATTTTCTTAAATCTTGACTATTTGGTTTCCCACAAGCCATTTTAGTGTAAAAACAAACAAGTATGGGATAATATTGAACCTTATGAGTGTGCAAAGTTAGTTGATACAATGCCTAACAGAATTAAAGCCGTTTAAGTCAATAAGAAAGCGCAACGCAATATTAAAACAGTGGCCCAACTTTTCTGATTGCTATGTTATAGTTAATTTAATTTAGTTTAAAACCTAATTGTTATCGAAACTATTTTATTTTTATTCTTAATTTAAGCTGAAATTGTATATTATACGGTCATAATATAATTTTTGTAAGAAATTATTTAATGTCAGTATGGTAAAATATTGTGCCGGCCAAACTAATATGAGTTTGAGCTCGTATTGCAGTCAAAATTTCGATTCGCATTTTTGTTTAAGACTAGCTTAAAATTTAAGCCTTGTTAATGCAACTGGGCATCAGTCGACGACAATTTGGAAAAGCGAAAGTTTCGCATTAGTTTGGGTGAACCTTAAATGCTGTATGCTAGAGATTTCGAGTATTTGTTAAGACCTAATCTACGCCACAGTCGAGAAATTTACCCAGACCTATTTTATAATTAATATGTTTAATGTTGTTTTTGTTTGTTTGTAGATTCCATAGGCCATGACAATTGCAAAGAGCATCCGAAGTCTGGCGACTGTGTACTGTGATCCCCTGCAGCCTGCGGCTGTCCGCTGCCGCGGCGTTACACAATGTTGTATATGTGTAATTGTTCATGTACATAAAGTGATTTTTATTTTATAATCTTATACATAAATACTTTACTTACGATACGAGAAAAACATATGTTGTGTTTGATATACATACAGTACGAGTACGATTTACGATTGATTGATTGAATTGAGTATTGAATATTGATAAAAAAAATAGTATAAATGTATAAATTGTGTTAAATGCGTTCTGTCTACGCTCAAATAGGCAGGATATTTTTCTGTACATATGATAGCGAATTATGTATTTTCATTCATAATATCATGATGTCTGACACTGACACGACAAGTAGTGTACAAAACAAATGCGTAATAAAGGAGTCTTGCTAGATTTCTTACAAATTCTAAATAGTTCGTAGTAGAACGTAATCAAATGCAATTTCTTTTGTAAACTTTAGCAGACAGTAATTTTGTTATTTTATTTGTAATTTTATGTAAATTGACCTGTATACAATTAAATGTGTTCTAATTTCAATTTTTAATATGAACACAGATTAATAAAAAAAAACCTTTTATTATAGCAGTATTAACAAACGAGTTGTCATGTTATTTATTTATTATTATAAACAGCCATTCGGCTTTTATAACGCACTCCAATAAGACATCAAATAATTATTAATAAATTTCGTAATAATAACTTTATAAACAAGAAAAAATACGGGTCTTCTATACAGAATGTTTCACAACTTCGGGTACAAACTTTAAGGGCATATAGCACTGACCAAAATGAATAAAATAATCTTAATCAACATGGGTTCAATCTTTAATAGTTTCCGAGATAAAGGCAATGAAAAATTAGTACTGTGTTGCATTTCCATTGTTCACAGGAGTAATTTCACTCCGGTAAAGGCCTGTGTCCACGAACCTAGAAATCGATCCGAGTTCTCGGATATAGTTCGCAATTCGATATCTCGGATCGTGGACACTACCAACTCAGACCCATTTTTTCGTACAAGTTGCTAATTTCATTTAACTGTTACCAATTTAAAATCTTGACGTTTGTTGTTTGAAGCTTGAAAATGATAAGGTTATAAAATATTACTTAATTTTACTCATTTTTGATATTGATTATAAATAATTACTTATAAGTAAATTAATATATTCGTTGTAAAAATTTAATTTACTTACTGCCGGGATAATTTTAATTTTTTATTTTTATTAGTTTTTAGTATTGGTAGAAATGTTTGAAACTAACTTCATAAATTCGACCAACCTGACATCTGTAGTCATACAAGTTCAATGTTTATGATAAAAAAAAGTGATCGTAAACTCGGAACTATTTCTAGCATTGTGGACACAGGCCTTGAATGAGGTTTTACTGTACTATTATTCTTTACGGTACTGTATTTGTTACTAAGCAACCTACTTCTTATTGAACTGTCAAACAATATAATTTATGATGGAGTAGAATATTTTATTTGTCAACTCACCAGATCTACCATATATGCCAAAATTAAATCTTATGTTCGAAAAATTACTTTATTTGCCCATATCACAAAAAGTCAATATTCATTCCTTTACGAAGATTTTAATAGGATTTGATCGGTACGTAAATTACTATTACCTCTGCTATCTCGAAATTTTCAAATAACTTCTTAACTATTAGAAATTGAAAAATGTTTAATTTAAAATTTTATTCGACGACTACAGATTTTTTTGATTCTAATACAAAATGGCCTCTTTCTCGGAAACAGTTGAAAATCAGACCTATGTTGATTAGGTTTTTTTTACTCATCTTGGCCAGTATATTATATGCCCTCAAAGTGTATACCCGAAGTTGTGAAACATTGTGAATTATGTTTATTACAATTTAAAGAAAAAAGTTTATTTTTGGAAACGGTTTAGAAAATAGGTTTTAATTTAATTCAATTATTAGTTACCGGTTTAATAAAGAGATTTCAGTATTTAAAGTTCCACTTTTCATTTTCAAGCATGTAAAAAGTGACCTCTTCATTTTGAAGAACTTATTTTTTTGCGAATGTTTCATTTGCGTGCGTTGTAGAGCGTCTTTCTATGGGAAAAACTCGACTTCGTTTCAGCTACTGCAACCTAAACGTCGAGGTGTTCTATACAGGTAGAGAACTGGTGGATATTCCACCTCGCTTCAATATAATATGCAATATTGCTCTATGTATGTATCTATATACAATACAAATTGTATCCATTATTTATTCCATTTATACTTGTTTTAATAACAACAAATGTCTTCCAAATAAAAAGGCATTGTAAACAATCTAATATTCACACTGCAAAAGTTTCTGTTGCTTGCTTTTCCTTTCCTACTAAATAGTATTTGTCTTTAACGGAATTATTGGCCCGTATTACGGGCGCTTTTACATTATATTCTTATGAAAACTGTGCTCCATAAAAGCGGTTTTATTATAAAAGTGCGCTCATAATACGGGCAATATCTTTGGAAATAAAATATATATTTGCATTTATTAACAATTCTGTCCCAATTGAACTATTTTCTGCATAAATTCTACCACTTACCAATAAATATTAATGAATTTTCTTTTTGTTGACAGGACCACAGCATTTGGATATGGCATATTACATGTATTATAAATATATGTTTTTAATAAATATTTACGTCAAACTTGAAAATTATTTTCAAATGACATATGTAATTTTATAATGAAATACTTTAATATTCATAAATAATTGTCTTGTCTTCCTGAAATAGTGGCTTACGGGAGCAGCACCTGTCAACTTGCCTTTTCTTAAAAACATTGGTATATTTGTCCCTAACAAAGTCTTGAAAGGTTTGTTGAAATGGGGCGTATACCTACTGAAAATTTAAACTTAGTAAAACGTGCATGGATACTACATTTTCAAAAAATGTGTATTCCTATTGGGAATTTAAACTCGATGAATCGTACATAGATGCTACTTTTAATCTTAGATCATATAGCTTACGAACTAGATGTAAGGAGTTGGGAACGCATAAGAGTGAGTGCGATAGATGTATACATACCGCGAGCATTGTGCGCAAACTCACGAGGAGCTAATGAATGTCTTGTCCACAGGCGTAGGCATAACGGGTTTAGCTATGTCGGTAGGAATAAATGTGGAGGGAGTATTTGCAATCGCTAGTGAAGCATCTTCCCCCTCTACAATGTGTAAATGGGTGTAACTTTAGTTAAAGTTACAAGGTTGTTGCTGTTAACGCTTGAACTGCTATATGTAAGTTTTTTTGCAATAATATTAAATTCTTCATTTAACATAGGTAATTATTTCCAAATTTTTTGAACAATGGTGTTTTGTTATGTTGTAGGGTGCTCCAATACGTCAGGGGCAAAAACAGCACTGCAAATAGAAAAAGAAATGAAAATTGGAAGAAAAATTTCATTTTATCGGTATAAGAAAACTATGATAATAACATGTATCATGATTTAAATTTTTAACAATTTATATTTTTACCTTCCGTCACCTTTAGGTAAGGAAGGTATTGTCTTTGGTCAAAAAATTCGGTGGTGAGTTTTTGATGAATAAGCACGTTTTAGGGTCCCTAGAATACGATTTTACTATTTTTACGATGATGTCTGTATGTGTGTGTGTGTGTGTGTGTGTGTGTGTGTGTGTGTGTGTGTGTGTGTGTGTGTGTGTGTGTATGTGTGTGTGTGTGTGTGTGTGTCTGTGTGTGACAAAATTTTCTAATGCGATAACTCTAATACTACAATTCCAAAAATTATAATTCTTTCGTATTCCTCTTCGTTACATCCATGTGAAGAGCTGATTAGATTTTGGTTACAATTGGTCAACCGGAAGTACCTTCATTTGAAGATTTTAACAGTTTTTCTTGAAAAAACGGTGTTAAATATCATTATTTCACATTTAATGTTATTATAAATATTAAAGAATTATTTATTCTCTATACGATTTTAATGCATTTTATACTTCATATTAAATGGACATAGAGTTAAAAAATTATAAAGAAATTAAATATCATATATATTAGTCAGCTTTGCTATAACTCTGGAAACAGCTGCTACATTAAGAAAATTCTGACTGAAAGGTGTCAGTGTCAAGTGCAGTTGACAGTATGTTTATGTTATAATTTTACTGGAAATATAGGATATTTTGTTAGAAACTTTCTGTATGGAATTTGTATAAAATACATACAACTGCCTTAAGGTAATGTACAAGAAATATAATCTTTTGGAAAGAAATTTATGTATGACATTTATATAAAATACATAGAACTGACGGAAGGTAATGTGCTGGCCACATCAGATTTTTTTATCTTGTCTGTATCTTATAATAATAAATAATTAAAAAATCTAACACCTACATTGAATGTATTAAAACAATATAAATCTAGCCTCTTCCTAATCTAGATCTATTGATTTAAATAAATAATGTAAAAGGTAACCGTATCTATCACACAGGTAAGTGGAATTTTAATTATTTATAATAATTTTTCTATATTCTAATTTTTTCTAAACACATATTTGTTGAAAAATATGTATGTTTAACAATATTACTAGAAATAAAACATTTCAATTTAAATTGAAATGGATTGTTTATCGGTGCTCTCAACCACGGCTAAGATTTTGCTAGTTGCTTACCTATAGACTGTAAACCGTACATATCCTCTGGTCGCATTTTGATGATATAGTCCTGAATACAATAATTATATATTATTGTAATCAGTGATCTAGTTCTTATTTTGGTGAATTGCTGGTTGCTGGAATACAATTATCAGGATGCGAAAATAGGTTTTTGAATTGAGAAATTGTATTTATTTTATTTTGTTAATTAGTAATTTACATAACGCATTATTGTTTTTATTCACATATGTATAACGATATCACAAAATTTAAAAATCAATTATTGGAGATAAAATCAAAGTAGCTGACATCTGGTGAGAGATTTGTGAATGTAGCAAATGGGAAAAATGTCACTTTTTATCATTTTTTGATGTAGTTTACTTTGAATATAAAGGCGATTTCGGGCGACAACCGTTCACTTGCGGTATGTTGCGTTCAGGTACGTTGGTGCTCACAGCTGAACGGGTTTGCGAGTCGGGTCAGCTCTCTGTTCACTATTTCTATCTCTTTTTATCATGTCTTTTTTTGAAATGTCAAAAGTCGAAACAGTCGGAGTCGTGGTCTTATGTTAAACAGGGTGACATTATTTTCGTTGACTCTTTTTTTGAACAAATATGGAAAAAACAATCTTTCTCCGTTAATGCATTTTAATTGTCAGACACTATTTTTGATAGTTTTAAATGTCGCAGAATATACATAACCCCCAAGCACGGTGTCAACAAGTGAACCAACGATTTTTGGCGCCACCATTAACCATATCATACCGTAACGAACCATAAGTAATCCGAAGAAGTGAACGGATATGTCGCCCGAAATCGCCTTAAATGATATTTTGGACTAAATCGTTTTGATATTTACCTTTAGTAAAATAGTGATATCATTTGTTTTTATTTTAGACAAAATGGCGGCAAAATGGGTGTTTTGTCGTAGGGTACCTTTATAACCAGGGTATGGCCATGGGCCAAGATTGCCGCCATTGTCGGTAATTCATTTCCTTATTTATTTGTAATAAATGTGATATTATATTATAAAAGAATATTAAATTATCACACTGTGAATTTATAAAGGTAATAAAAATTCATTAATTTAAGAGATACACAATTATAATTAAATAAATAAATAAATAAATATATCATCACGGCTTATTACCCATTGCTGGGTGTGCCAATCTGCTTTGTACACAGAATTCGGTAATGATGAAATATTATTATTAATATTTACATTTAGAGGTTATGTAGAATATATGACATGGGTTGTTATTATCACATCCAATTTAATATATGTAGTTCTTATTTACATAATAACTGTATATTCTAAACTTACCTTTTAAAATTTAAATGATTGTGCTTAATATTGGTAATTTATAGTTGTTTTCAGTGACAGTAATCGTGATGGGTATCTTAACAAACTACACAAGTAAATAAGATAAAATATATTACTTACACTTTAAATACATATTAGAATGATAATTAAATGTGTTTTTCATTAAAATAAAACAAATATCCACGAAAATACATAATAATTTGCGCGAGAACAACACATATAACAGATGTCCCGGTAATGGCGGACGAAACGTGAGCCACGCCATGGCCATACCCTGGTTATAAAGGTACCCTAGTTTGTCGAGTTTGTCGTCGTCTGATCTGCCATCTACAGTTCATTGTTTTTCGCCTATACAGGATGTTAATTAATAAGTGTTACAAATTTATAGGCTATGTAGGGAATGTAAAATAGATTAACTTTTGCAAATAAACTTACATTCGGAAACACACGGTTTTCAAGCCACAGGTTCTTAAAGGGGTAATTATCTATCTAACTTAATTTTAGTTGGTTGTAACCTATGATTTCTATTATTATTTTGTTAACATAGCATTAATGCACGGCAGCACAAGAAATTTAAAAACCTGGCGTTTTTGAAGGAACGTATCAAAATATTCTTCGAATGTGCAATACTTGCATTAAAGTTGGTGGCCGTCATTTTGAGCAATATGTATTACAAAAATAGATAAAATTATTACTTAAAAAGTATAAAACAAACAAAATAATACCTGAAGTGATAGGTCACAGAACAGTCAACTAAAATTAAGGTAGATAATTATTTTTTTTGAAAAACTGTAATGCGAAAATGGTGCGTTTCCGGATATGGGTTTATTAGTGAAAGTTAATCTATTTGCATCTCCTACAATACCTATAAATAATTAACACCCTGTATATTAAGTTGTATTTCACACAGTTACATTAAAAATAGATTTTTTCAAATTAATGTATATTTAATTTATTTTTATTAATAAGAATAAAGTATACAAGTTGTTATCAATTTATTATTCATCTTCAGTAAATAATAACTCCAATAAATCCATATTTTCACACTGGTCGCCTTCCAAACGTTGAGGAGTCTTCCAAATTAAAAGTGTTGGCAACACCATCAAACGACAGTTTGTGTCTTTTCTGAAGGGACAATTCATGTCCTTCCAACTACATAACAATATATAATTAACATAATATTGTAATTAAATATAAAATACATTCATACTTCAATTTATTCTTCATACACCACGCAAATATCTCATATAGTTTCATTCATTTCATGCACAACATTTAAATTATTATTCATAAAAGAATAATAATACTTACACAAGTCGATCGCCTACTTTAACTTCAATAAAATGAGAATTTGGATCAACATATTTTGAAAGTGCCTCTTCTATTACGGGGTGAGCTACAAGACATCAAAACTTACTTCCATTTGTGAATCACATTTGCTACTAACGTCAAAGTATAAAATTTAAATAAATGTCAAATATTGAGTTAAATTACTGTTTACCTCTTACGCAATCATCACACCAACTTACTCCATCTTCCGTATCCGAACCGCTGAATAAAATAATAACTTTTTGGCCGTTTGCTTTAAAATCTTTCATAAACTGTACGAAAGAATCATAACCCTCTACTTTATGACGGACAACCATGTTGACTGATTCGGAAGTAAATATAGAATAAACTCATCACTTGAATTTTAAATCTAAATTATTTTATCAACAGTAGAGATAGATGTGTTTGTGTATTGTTGTTGAAGATAATTTTAAATGTAACAAGTGTTTATTTTTTGATTATTCATTCGTTTGGAGTTTCACAATAGCTGCAGCACATACATTGTGTGATTGTGATAAATTTGCTGGTATCAAAATTTAACCCTTTTGGCCAGCACATTACTTTTCGTCAGTTCTATGTATTTTGTATAAATGTCATACGGAAAGTTCCTTGCAAAAGATTCTATTTCTTGTAAACTATTATTCACGAAAGATGACTATTCAAGGTCATCTGTGAGCCGTCTGATATAATATTGCTTGCAGATAACTTCATTTTCATTGCATTTAGTATGCATAGGCGTGCAACATGAAATATTTATGGAAACATTTTAACTGAAAAAATAAGAGTAATTCATTTGAAAATTATTTTTCTTTCTAAATAATGCCTTTCTGAAAGATTTATGTTCTTCACTTATGTTTTTACAAAGTACAAAAACATAGACTTAACTTACAAACCAAGGAATAATAATTTGATTAGACGTCAACGCCACTGTATAAATAATAGCACAGATAATTAGGTATCTGTAATTCTACGACATATGTCATTATTATTTATAGTGTGTTAGAAAGTAATGCCACTATTTATGTATATCTGTCACACCACATAAATTAAATAGACATAGGTCAAACAATCTTTCTCTTTCTAATACAAAATGTTGCTAAGCTACTGCTATAAAGTGATGTGTATTCTTTCTTCGCACAAATGACCTTGAATAGTCATCTTTCGTGAATAATAGTGTATGTACATTACCTTTCGACAGTTTTTTTTATATAAATTCCATACAGAAAATTTCTAGCAAAAGATCCTATATATCCAGTGAAATTATAACAAATACACACTGTCAACTGCACTTGACACAGACATCTTTCAATCAGAATTTTCTTAATATAGCAGCTGTTTCCAGAGTTATAGCATAGCTGGCTAATATATGATATTTAATTTCTTTATGATTTTTTAACTTTATATCCATTTAATATGAAGTATAAAATGCATTCAAATCGTATAGCTAATAAAATATTCTTTAATATTTTTAATAACATTAAATGTGAAAAAATGATATTTCTATCTATCTATTTTAGGGCTTGAATACAGCTGACGCCGTTTACCCTTCCAACAGGGCTCACCGAGCCGCAGTGTTTTACCACTGCTGTACGGCCGGTTGGATTTCAGCCATTGCTACATTTATTTAAGATGTATAAGTGGCCAGCTTATAGCATCCGAGTGTGACAAATACAAGTAGCTGTTTTTATTTTTTACGACAAATCACACATTGTCGGTCGATGGGAATCGAACGCACGAACCATGGTTTGGGTGACGTCACTGCGAGTTAGGAGATGTGCGCTTAACCCACTCAGCCACCAGGCCGACAAAAAAATGATATTTAACACCATTTTTTCAAGAAAAACTGTTAAAATCTTCAAATGAGGGTACTTCCGGTTGACCAATTATAACCAAAATCTAATCAGCTCTTCACATGGATGTAACGAAGAGGAATACAAAAGAATTATAATTTTTGGAATTGTAGTGTTGAGTTATTGCATTAGAAAATTTTATTACACACAGACACATACACACACACACACACACACACACACATATACACACACACACACACACACACACACACACACACACACACACACACACGCACGCACACACACGCACGCACACGCGCCAACACGCACACGCGCCAACACGCACACGCGCCAACACGCACACGCACACACATACACACACACACACACACACAGACATCATCGTAAAAATAGTAAAATCGTATTCTAGGAACCCTAAAACGTGCTTATTCATCAAAAATACCACCGGGTTTTTTGACCAAAGACAATACCTTCCTTAGCTAAAGGTGACGGAAGGTAAAAAACTAAACAAAAAGTAAGTGCACACATATCGGGTATTTCACCATTTTTACACTCAGTATACACTGTATTTACCATAAAAATTAATGAAATAAGTACAACGAAGAACGTATGTTTCAACATTCTATTATAGACAAAATAATAAACAAATAACTGATGACTAATTACTTTATGGGGATTTGTTGAAAAAAAAAAATATGATGTGGCCAGCACATTACCTTCCGCCAGTTTTATGTATTTTGTATAAATGTCATACAGAAAGTTCCTTGCAAAAGTACATTACCTTAAGGCAGTTGTATGTATTTTATACAAATTCCATACAGAAAGTTTCTAACAAAAGATCCTATATTTCTAGTAAAATTATAACATAAACATACTGTCAACTGCACTTGACACTGACACCTTTCAATCAGAATTTTCTTAATGTAGCAGCTGTTTCCAGAGTTATAGCAAAGCTGACTAATTAATATATATGATATTTAATTTCTTTATAATTTTTTAACTCTATGTCCATTTAATATGAAGTATAAAATGCATTCAAATCGTATAGAGAATAAATAATTCTTTAATATTTATAATAACATTAAATGTGAAAAAATGATATTTAACATCGTTTTTTCAAGAAAAACTGTTAAAATCTTCAAATGAGGGTACTTCCGGTTGACCAATTATAACCAAAATCTAATCAGCTCTTCATATGGATGTAACGAAGAGGAATACGAAAGAATTATAATTTTTGGAATTGTAGTATTAGAGTTATCGCATTAGAAAATTTTGTCACACACAGACACACACACACACATACATACATACACACACACATACAGACATCGTAAAAATAGTAAAATCGTATTCTAGGGACCCTAAAACGTGCTTATTCATCAAAAACTCGCCACCGAATTTTTTGACCAAAGACTATACCTTCCTTACCTAAAGGTGACGGAAGGTAAAAATGGTTATTTTTACAATCATCCAATTTGATCATAGGCGCATTCGAATGGACCTATTCAATTTTTTGAGTCTGAGACGTCATTTTAGATACGCCATTTAGTAGAATTTTTTTGAATCTAAGGTGGGCTGGGTAAGACCATGTTGCCAAACGACGAGAATGAAATAAAATAAATTTATATGTGTTGAAAATAATGAAGATAGCAACAAAAAAATTAAATATTTTCTATTACAAACAGAAATGTATCTAATAATAAAATTATGTGAAATTTATGTTTTATCAGAGATTGCAATATCCGGTCTTAAACGAATCGTTTGACAACTAGGTATGCTATTAACTGTCACTTTGGGCAATTCAAATTAACTTTTCCCGCCGCGTTTAACACGTGACGTGACGTCAGAACGAGTAGGTTTACAGATTGTCGTTCACTTTTGGCGCGAGCAGACAGTGACTCGAGCGTCCTTGACGTGCTAGGAATCAGCTAATTTGTGTGCGCTTGTCATTTTGACAAGAACAATGACACTTTGGCAAGACCAATGTTTTGATTTATTTTAACTTTGAACTGTTGAGAAGTTATTATTTTTAATTTCATGTGTTTTACTACTGCCTGAAAATTGTACATTATTAACATTTTAGTAGTTCAAAATCAAAATAAGTCAGAACATTGGTCTTGTCAAAATGACACTGTTCTTGTCAAAACGACATGCGCACACAAATCAGCTGATTCCAAATACGTCAAGGACGCCCGAGTTAAGTGTCTGGTCGCGCCCTATTGCTATTTTAATACATATATTTAATGAATTAATATTTTTTTAGTAATGAGACTGTTAATAAAGGAAGTGTAATACATACCTAGGAATGTTATGTATATCATAATTGCCGCAGATGTCATTTTGAAATTTTAACAAACAAATATTCAAATTATGTGCTTTATTCCTCATGTTTATTATTTTAGAATAAAATAAACCGTATTTAGAACGATACACTAACGTTATCTGTATGTATTAATGAAGAGCATTATACTTTCATTTTATTTTATTTTCATTTTGTAGACCGTTGTTGACAAGTCAGTATGGTAATAATATTACCATACAGATAAATACAGTTATTTCTTAGTTACCAGCCTACTTTTGTACGCGTAAACAATGGATTAATATCCTGAAACCGGTAATAGCTATTAACATTCCTAGGAATGTTATGCACATCAAAACTGCCGCAGATGTAAGTTTGAAATCCGAGCTCGTAGAGCGAGGATTTTAAGACATCCAAGGCTTGTTATGATTAATAACATCCGTGGTTTGTTCAAGAGTTTATCGGTTTTACAAAATTAGGACATTATTGATAAAGATCATTTTTTGAAATACTATCATTAATTGCTATGGTTAACAGAACAATTATTTTGACATATGTCAATATGACAAATATTCAAATTATGTGCTTTATTCTTCATGTTTATTACTTTAGAATAAAGTAGACCGTATTTAGAACGATAGGCTAACGTTATCTGTATGTATAAATGAAGAGCATTATGTTTTCATTTTATTTTATTTTCATTTTGTAGACCGTTTTTGACAAGTCAGTATGGTAATAATATTACCATACAGATTAGATATTACTTAGTTACCAGCCTACTTTTGTATATGTAAACAATGGAATAACATCCTGAAACCGGTAAAATTATTTAAATGCTTCTGCATAGGGAATAGTTTTGACTTTTCTGTTTGGCTGAAATTAGACACAAGAAACAAGTTTACCCGTTTACCCAATGTAATTTCGGCTACTTCAGATTTGCGCTGTTGTCAGTGCCATCTACTGAATGGCTTAAATGGAACAGAGTTATAAATATATAATAAAATAATTGAATATATTATATTATTTTTGACCTACCAGCACATGTGTAATCTTCGTTCCAAAAATGTAAGGAACAAACAAACATTGAATTTGGAACTCCGTTTCCATTCAATAGTTTAATCTGTCATGTTTGCGTCTCAATCATTTCTTCGATGACATATTTATTTATAAATTTAATCTTTTCACCCAGTTTTGGAAAGGTGTGAAAACGAAAGGTGTGATTTCTCGATTTTAAGGAATGACATTTCAGAAAACAACAGTACACTTGAGATTTCGTTAGTTTTGGTGAAAATTCCATATTTCTATTTCTACAATATTTACAAATAGAAAATTAATCCTTAAACGATCTAATATTGCATTCCAGTTTTTTTTTACTTATTTATCGTAAATATATGTAATCATTTTTAAACAAGCAACTACAAACATTACACTTAATCTTATTTCTCTAAAAGTATACAATGTCTCAAAATTCTAGGAACCACGCGAATTTTATTATATAATTAAACAAAGAAAGTGTTTACAATCATCACAAATAAATATAAATACTTGCTGAATTTTTGAAATATCGTCTAACGTTGCTTACAGAGTTTAAGATACTATACTCGTTGTGACGTCACAAAATTAGTGCGATGTTTGGTCACCACACAGAGTCCGCTCAACTTAAATCGCGTATAATAAATTTGTAAGTTTGAAGTGCAAATATGCAGGAACATATAACATAACTCTTTGAGAGCTCAGCCTAGGTAAAAAATGTAAGAACCCTTCTATGTACAAAAAATTACGAGCTTTAATTTTGAATTCTTATAAAATTTTGATACGGGCCACAGTTTTAAGAAAATGGCCAAAAACTAATTTTTTACACCTTTGATCCAAGACGGCGGCAAAATTCGGGGTCGCCAGACGGTGAAAAATTAGTATGTCTTTTGAAAGTCCCAATAAAGAGAATAAAATTCACCCCATTTTAAATGTCAAATTACCCTAATCACCGACCAAGAAACAAATGTTTCAACACGCCGCATTTTTTCCGCCAACTCTGGAGATATTGGGGAAACTATGCGCTTGTGCTGCCGTCTGCTGGCGATTCCAAACCTATACTCTCTCTCTTTACCTTCTACCTCCCCTGCTCCAAAAATTCTTCTATCACAAAAATCCTATTCGCTTTAAATAAATACTTTTTAAATTAACATACGTTTCTTTGTTCATAGGATTTTTTTTGAACAAACAGTAATAGAAACGTTGGAACACCTTACTTCTCACATATTAAATTACATCTCTTAACAATAAAAATTGAGCGAATGGAAGTAATTATTTTTAACAAATGAAAAACGTTAATACTAATAAATTTACGAAGTTGATGTCACTTCCGATTATACCAGAAGTGCCACAATTACTATTTTGACACACTTCAATCACAAATATTACACTGATCATATCATGTCATATAAGCAATATCTGCAATAATAAGCGAGAAAAAAAGGATATATTCACTTTTTCAAATACACTGTATACATGGGGTAAGGTAACAAAAGGTTATCGTATATCCCCACTTTTTCAACATTTTATTATAATTTAAAGTGTTTATTTGATGATTTAATATTGTTTATCAAATACTCGTATATAAGTAGTTTTATTTCTTTATATTAAGAACATTATAGCAGATTACATATTTATTTATCATAAATTTTCAAGAATTGAGTTTGTATAGGTATAGGTACTTCTTACATTCCAGAAACCAGTAATCTATGGCGGGGTACCTGTAAACAAAGAAATAATAATTAAAACTAATTATGAAGCATTCTCCTATTATATCTAATATAGTTGACTCTCTCTAAATCGAGCTCTCTCTAATTTGAATTTTTCTCTAAATTGACTTATTTTTTTGACATGCACAAGTATAATCGTATAAAATTTTGTATGTAAAAATGATTCTTTAAATCGATTTTTTTTAATTCGAACTCTTCTTTAAACTAATTAAATTATTGGGCATTTGGCATCAATTTCAATGAAATTCATCTCTCTATAAAACGAATTCTAGACGCGTTCGTCCTTATATCTTGGGCTGTTTGTGGGTTATCCAACCGAGACGAATTTAGGACCAGAATCGAATTTTAAAAATAATATCTACAAAAATTTAATACATAAAAAGAATATGTAAATAATTAAAAATATTCTCTTTTATTTTCATTATTTAAAAATGTTTAACGTGTGTTTCTGAGTGTCTTGACATAACTTCAATTTTATGTTTCAAAAAAAAAAAAATAATAAATAAACAAAAAAAATCTGATGTGGCCAGTACATAACCTCTCGCCAGATATTTTACCTGGTTGTACGCATAAAACGAAAAATATACATATATTCATGTCTCACTAAAAAATAATTATTTTAATATAAATTATGTACAATACATATATTTTCTTTATATTCAATATCCTGAATTTTTTTTTCTACTTTCCTATTCTTTTTCTTTTATTCCTCATTTTTTCGCAAATTCCTTTTATATTGTTTTTTAGGTATATTCTTTTGCGTTGTTGACTTTTTATTTATTTTCATAATCTTCATAATGATGTACAAATATTTTTGACAGTGGCATACAAATATTTTTGAGAGTGACATTTATGTGTGAATTACAAACATTTGAATTTCTTGCCTTGAAGTAGTTTGATCTAAGAATTTTTACATCAAATTATTTTATATGTATTACTTTATCTCTAAATCTATAGAAGATATAATAATGAATTTATATTTATCGAATAAAGAATTTAACGTTCTTTAATATAAGTATTTACATAAATTTTCGATAAATAATATTTAGATGATTTTTTTCTTGTAACTACTACTTTCGGTTGTCCAATTGTTACCAAAACTGACTCGACTCTTCCCATTATTGTTAGATTGAGGAATCCGTTAAAAATGTCTTAAGTCTTATAGTATTTTAGAAATCGTGAATCCAACATCCACACACACACACACACACACACACGCACGCACGCACGCACGCACGCACAGACACACAGACACACAGACACACAGACACACAGACACACAGACACACACAGACACACACAGACACACAGACATACACAGACACACAGACATACACAGACACACACAGACACACACAGACACACACAGACACACACACACAGACACACACAGACACACACACACACACACACACACACACACACACACACACACAGACACACACACACACACACACACACACACACACACACACACACACACACACACACACACACACAGACACACACACACACACAGACACACACACACAGACACACACACACAGACACACACACACACACACACACACACACACACACACACACAGAGAGACACACACACACACACACACAGACACACAGCCACACATAGACACACAGACACACAGACACACACAGACACACACACACAGACACACACAGACACACACACACACACACACACACACACACACAAAGACAAACACGCGCGCGCACACACACGCGCACACACACACACACACGCGCGCACACACGCACACGCACACCCGCACACACGCTCACACGCTCACACGCACACACGGACACACGCACGCACGGACATCATCGTAAAAATGTTATAATCGGATTCTAGGGTCCTTAAAACGTGCTTATTCACTAAAATCTGGATATGCGATTTTTAGCATGAATCCAATACCTCTCTTAGCGAGAGGTAAAAAATTCTAAACAACTTTTAGATTTTCTTTTATTTGGTAATTACTTCAATGGCTTTGTGGCAGTTCAAGGAATTGAGATAAAAATACATTTTTCTATTTTGGTTCTTTAATGTGTACTTTATGAAACCCATTTGAATATCATAAAGTACTTCTTTATGGCATCCAAATGAGTTTCATAAAGTACATATTAAACAACCGAAATTGAAATTCCTGGACATGAAATAACGTACATTTTTTGAAAAAATGACCAAAATAGAAAAAATAGTATAAAATACACGTTTCATACGACATGTCAGCACACTTGTCCCCTTAGAAAACTCGCGGCAAGCCGCTCGTTTCTAAGAATGACGCGTGCGCTAAAATCATGTCTTATGAAACTTGTATCTTAATGTACTATTATCAAGTCATCATAGAGCACCAAATTCTATCAAGTCAAATATAAATTCCAACTATCATAATTTCACTCTATCCTAATGTACATTTCATTTTTCTAACAAATAAAATTGTTTGGTTTCCGTTATTTAACTGAAATTACATTTTTTTTATTGCATATACAATATGTATATATACTCTTTGTAATTTATATAAATGTTCATTTAATTTTCCATTACTTTCTCTAGTTCGAATTCTCTCTGATTCGAACAAATTCAAATACCCCTTGCGAATTCGATTTATACGAGTAGAAAGTGGAATGTATATTTTTCATTGTAAATATAAATCACTATTTACTGATTTTACAAGTACTTTTGAAACCGTTTTCAAAACGTTTTCAGTTTGCAAAACGCCATGTATAGATGTATACATTGTCAAAACGGTTATCTCACACCAAAACTAAAATTCATGACTCGTACCACGAGCACGGTTTTAACTAAAACGTTGTTTTAAGAAATGTCAAATTCAAAATTTAAAATTTAATTTCACCTTTATATTTAAAGAACGATTTTTAAAAAAATATTTGTTTGAATACAAACCATGTTCTGCTTTAAAATCATATATTGATAAATTTCATATTATTTATTATTAATATTAAATAATGAAATTTGACATTTCTTAAAACAGCGTTTTAGTTAAAACCGTGCTCGTGGTACAAGTCGAGTTTGACCTTTGTTTGATTTGAGAACTAGTTTTAAATCTACCCGTGTAAACACTTAAAATTCATTTTCGATATTGCGCACGCGTACAAAGTTTCCAACGTTTCTGTCGATTTGTATTATTTGGCGTTACTAACCTACAAATAAAATGACAGTTGTATAGTTTTAGTCAGCGACAACTATCTTATCTAAAGAGAGATTGGACTGGACAGACTTATGGGTGGCCTTGTAACAAAATGCTTGGTGATGAGGGGTTAACGGAGTATGGGGAAAATAGTTCCTTGTATATTACTTCAGAGGGCAGCACTATCTCGAACATGAAGAAGACAACATAGAAGGCAATGCAAAAAATATAATGGAAAATTTAAACGTCAAACTGAAAACTTTAAAAACTGACATGACATACATAATTTTTGTTCCCACATTACTTGAATTTTTATATGTTTAAAACATACAGACAACTCGTAAGATATTTCATGTACATTAATTACTTTTTATACAGGATGTTCCGCGACTTTACTGACAAACTTATACCATATATTCCGGGGGTTATTACGATCGAAAAATGTTATATAACCTATAGGTGAATTCCTTTTTGTGTCGGAGATATTGAAGGAATTAAAAAAAAATGAAAAATAAAATTTATTCATCAATGGATAGTTAATTAACACAAAATTGCAGCAACTGTTCAAAATGAGTAGAATTCTTCCCGATTACATCCATACACATTACCATGAAAATGATAAAATCAAATGCTAGAGACCTTAAAACGTGCTTATTCACTACAAATCTCGATATGCGATTTTTACCATGATCCCTGTTTGGATATTTGAGTAGTTAAAAATATAATCATCACGGATATTAATGAGTGCGCCAATCTACCTTATACATAGTTGCTACATTCAAAACAAAAAATCTGATGTGGCCAGCACATTACCTTCCATCAGTTCTATGTATTTTGTACAAATTTCATACAAAAAGTTTTCCTTGCAAAAGATTCTATGTCTTGTACAATACCTTCTGGCAGTTATATGTATTTTATACAAATTCCATACAGAAAGTTTCTAGCAAAAGATCTTATATTTCCAGTAGAATTATAACACAAACATACTATGTCTATTGCACTTGACACTGACACCTATCAATTAGAATTTTCTTAATACAGTAGCTGTTTCCAAAGTTATTGCGAAGCTGGCTAATTTAAGAAATTTAATTTCTTTATCATTTTTACCTCTCGCTAAGAGAGGTATTGTATTCATGCTAAAAATCGCATATCCAGATTTTAATGAATAAGCACGTTTTAAGGTCCCTAGTATCCGATTATAACATTTTTACGATGATGTCCGTATGTGTGTGTGTGTGTGTGTGTGGGGATGTGTGTGTGTGTGTGTGTGTGTGTGTGTGTGTGTGTGTGGATGTTGGATTCACTATATCTCAAATACTATGAGACTTAATACATTTTTAACTACGGATTCCTCAATCTAACAATAATGGGAAGAGTCCAGTCAGTTTTGGTAACAATTGGACAACCGGAAGTAGTAGTTACAAGAAAAAAATCGTCTAAATATTATTTATCGAAAATTTATGTAAATACTTATATTAAAGAACGTTAAATTCTTTATTCGATAAATATAAATTCATTATTATATCTTCTATAGATTTAGAGATAAAGAAAGGCGTATAAAATAATTTGATGTAAAAAATCTCAGATCAAACTACTACAAGGCAAGAAATTCAAATGTTTGTAATTGACATAAATGTCACTGTCAAAAATAATTGTATGCCTCTGTCAAAAATATTTGTATATTATTATGAAGATTATGAAAATAAAAAAAGGCAACGACGCAAAAGAATATACGTAAAAAAGAATATAAAAGGAATTTGCAAAAAAATGACGAATATAAAGAAAAAGAAAAGGAAAGTAGAAAAAGAAAATTTCAGGATATTGAATATAAAGAAAATGTAAGTATTGTACACAATTTATTTAAAATATCCCATAGATTTTGCAAATATATGTGAGAATTATTTTGTAGTGAGACATGAATATATGTATTTGTATTAAAAATATTTTTCGTTTTATGCGTACAACCAGGTAAAATATCTGGCGAGAGGTTATGTGTTGGCCACATCAGATTTTTTAAAATGATATTTAACACCGTTTTTTCAAGGAAAACTGTTAAAATCTTTAAATAGTAAAATCGTATTTTAGGGACCCTAAAATGTGATTATTCATCAAAAACTCACCACCGAATTTTTCGCCCAAAGCCAATACCTTCCTTACCTAAAGGTAACGGAAGGTAAATAATTATCTAACAATACAGCATTTATAATATATTTATTTTATTATTTGTTTAGGTAGTCAGAATATTAATTCATAATTTTTAAATTATGTACAGATTATTACTACAACGAAAACATAATGAGAATTTTTATTTGTTGTAATTCCCCGTGATGCACTCTCTTCTACAGCTGTACGTGCCTATGAGGGAACTTTTGGTAAACACCCTCTACCATTATTTTTTATTTTGTTTCTCCTGAACACCCTGCAATGGAAGAAATACATTATTTATTTATTTAAATCTAAAGAATTCGATTCTTACCATGGTTGTCTTCACAACGATTGCAGCAAATGCAGTTTTTAGGATCATACAATACTAAATGTTGTCCATCTGGACAAGATTCTACACCAACACATTTTACTGTCCAGCAAAACGTTTCGTCTTGGCCTTTCTCACACTTACTTGTAACGTAACTTACAAAAAATATTGTAACGAAGAGAAGAACTAATTTTGCATTCATTTTTCAAGTTTTCGGTATGGGAACGAAGTTGAAAATAATAGAGAAAATAATCTTTTTCGTTTTATATACAATAACATGTTTATTTATTTTTATTAGGATTTTCCAAGAACGTTTGATAAAATATACATACAATTAACATAAACAGGTGATATAATAATAAAATTAATTCCTGAACTTAATAACCGATTATAATTTTAACAAATTAAGTTCAAATAGTTGCAACATTCGCTTTGTACACATACACTACTCAAAACTGCACAGGGATATTTTACAAAATTAAAAATATTATGATTATTTTCGATTTTTCTATGTATTTATTAAACAAATTTGTTTATTTACAATACGATTTAACTAAATTGGTTTAAGTTTTTAATTTTGAATTATGTAAACAAAGAAACAGCCTAAAATGTAAGATGATTAAATGTAATATAAATTTAATACGTCAGTTAATGAGTTAATATACTTTCCAGTAACTAGTATGACCTCTACTATTGTTTAAAACTGCTCTAATAGGGTTGGGTATGCTTAAAATTAATTTTTCAGTGTCTTCTTGTGGTATTGCGTACCACTTTCTATGAAGAACTGAGAAAAGGTCTCGGAGATTATTAATGTAGCTAGTTGCATTTTTCATCCATCTCTGCAACATAACATATCCCAAGCATTTTCTAACGAATTCAATGAAATTTGTTGCTGATTTAATTCTTCCATTACAGTATGGGCAGTATGTGGACTAGCATTACCCTGTATCAAAACAAAATTTTCATCCACCGCACCTGCATATGGTACTGCGACAGGTAAAATGACCTGTTCAATGTAAATTTGACTTGTCATATTGCCTTGGATCACTGCTTATGCCAGGCCACAACTTGTTTGTATCACCTCTAAAAAAATCTGATGTGGACACCACACGACTTCCTTGTACGCAAGACCAACATGAAATACTCGTATAGACCCAATTATAAAATTGCACGTATTTGACGTAATTTAACGTAACATTATTACCTCCCGTCATACCGTAGGTAAGGGAGGTAATGTAATCGTGCCAAAAATTCGGTGGTGAGTTTTCAGTAAATAAGCACGAATTAGGGTCCCCACAACACGTTTTTATTATGCCAAAATGATGATGTCTGTGTATGTGTGTGTGACGATTTTTTCGTCCACGATAACTTTTATAACAAACTTCCAAATATTTCTATTTTCCGTATTAAAGCTTTCTGCATTCATTAATTAGATTTTGGGTAAAATTGGATAACCGGAAGTGACTGTTTACTTGAAGCCCATAACAGTTTTTAATGAAAAACTATATTAAAATATAATCCAATACTTTTCAATTTTAGTATTTAAAACTTTTGTATCAAGGGGAATAACATATTAGATATTTGCTAAAATTAATAAACCAGAAGTGACACTTTACTTGAAGCTCTGAACAGATTTTCGTGAAAAATATATTATGATATACTCCAAAACGTGTCAAATTTAGTATTCAAGACTTTTATATGAAGAGGAACCATATATTAAATTTTGGCTAAAATTGATAATCCGGAAGTGATACTTTACTTGAAGCTCTCAACAGATTTTCGTGAAAAATATATCATATATTCCAAAACATTTCAAATTTAGTATTTAAGACTTTTATATGAAGACGAGCAACATATTAGATTTTGGATACAATTGATAAACCGGAAGTGATACTTTATTTAAAGCTCTGAACAGATTTTTGTAAAAAATATATTATGATATATTCCAAAACTTGTCAAATTTAGTATGAAGGGAAGCAACATTTTAGCTAAAATTGATAAACCAGAAGTGATACTGTATTTGAAGCTCTGAACAGATTTTCGTGAAAAATAAATTGATACAATCCAAAAATTTTCAAATTTCGTTTTTAAGACTTTTATATTAAAGAGAACGACATACTAGATGTTTTTTAAAATTGATAAACCGAAAGTACTATTTTACGGGAAGCTATAAAACAGATTTTCTTGAAAAACTATATTAAAACATGATTCAAAACTTCTCAAATTTGGTATTTAAAACTCGTGTATAATTTAAACAACATTAGATTTTGACTATACCTATATGATAAACCGGAAGTGGTACTTAATTTGAAACTCTTATCAGATTTTCGAGGAAAAACATAAAATATAATCTAAAATTTGGTATTACAGATTTTTCTATTTATTGGAACAACAAATTAGATTTTGTTAATAAACGATCAACTGGAAGTGATACTTTACTTTAAAGGTCATTGCTGTTTCAAACATGGAATTGACGGGAGGTCATGTGTTGGCCACATCAGATTTTTTTTTTATACTTTTTTGTCCTAATCCATAGCAAGCTTTATTACAAAAGGACTAATTTTGGATGTGCTCGACACAGAATTTAATTTTCTAAAACTATTATTTGAAGCATTTATTAATTAAAATAAAACCATTTTATTCAAGAAAAACTGTTAATAACTTCAGGTAATATATCACTTCCGGTTAACCTATTTTAACCAAAATCTACTATGTTATTCCCATGAACCTAAAAGTCTTATATACCAAATTTGAAAAGTTTTGGATTATATTTTAAAATAGTTTTGCATTAAAACCTATTATAGGCTTCAAGTATAATACCACTTCTGGAAATTATGTAATGACCAAAAACTAGATGTTATAGCAGTCCTAAATACAAAATTTCAACTTTCTACGGCTTAACCGTTTTTGAGTTATGCGAGATACGTACGTAAGTAGGTAGGTACGTAACAGGGTGTAAATTGAAAAGTGGAGCATAGGCGTTTAATATAGTAAATCAGTTTTTTTGCGCAAACGTTACCTAATTATTTTTTGCAAAAATAATTCAAATAAAAGTTGTAGAGATTTAAATTCTGTATCTAAAGCATGTGAAATTATTATTTTAACTCTCCATATAAACATAAAAGTTAATTATAAAGTTACAGTTTTTATTAGATTTTAGTCTCGACAGCCATGGATAAATATAAAGAAATGCGTAATTTTTAATTGTCAATTAGGTCAAAATTTAGTTTACAATAGTATATTAACATAAAACACAAAAAGGTAAATTGTTATAGTTCTAATCTAATTGACAGATAAGAACAACGCATTTATTTATTTTTGACATAAATTCATGGCTGCCTACAGTAAAAACTCATGAATACTGTAACTTTATAATTAATTTTAACGTTTTTATGAAGAGCTAAAATAATCGTTTCACATAATTTAGATGCAGAATTTAAATTTCTATAACTTTTATTTGAAGTATTTTTGCATAAAATAATTAGGTAACGTTTCTTCCACTTTTCGATTTACATCCTGTACGTACGTACAGACGCCACGAAGAAATTAGTCAAAATGGATTTAGGGATGGTCAAAATGGATATTTCCGTTGAAATCTGAAAACCGAAATTTTTCGCGATTACAATACTTCCTTTACTATGTACAAGGAAGTAATCACTGTTTTTCTTTCGAATTATAATACAAAAAAAAAATAGAAAACATATAAAAAATTTATTGGTTCCGAATGTTTTCATGTCCTGTTCGGTGCGGTGGATATTTCCTAAACTCTCTGGCACTTTATGTAAAATCTTCTGAAACTTTTATGAACATTTTAGACCATTTTAGAGCATGTTAGAACCTTTTCGAACTTTCCAGAATATTTAAGTAAACCTATACTGTGAATATTTTTACTTTATCTAGTCATTAAATACAGTGAATTTAAGAATGGTAAGTATATAAAACACAAAGCGCTTATTTTACTGTTGAAAAAATTGTGCATAATTTGTTGAATAATTATTGCCTAATTAGAATTTTTCACATCGAAAAATTACTAAATTTTTTACTACTCACCTAAATTCCTGTCGGTTAATCAATTTAAACTTTAAACTACATCATTCACAAAATTATATCAATAATTAAAATATATAAAAAAAAACACTAATATAGTTTTCCTAGGGAGGGCCATGGCGATATTGTGGGAGGCGGGGGGTGCTCCCTGCCTCCCTCCCCTAGTTACGCCTATGGACATTAGTAACAATATAATATGGAAAATAGCTTATATGTATTATTTTTCTTAAAAATACTTGAATATAATTTAAAGTTTTCATTTTACATTTAATTATTAAAACATCCCTGTACGGTTTTGAGTACTGTATTTCGGTAATAATATTCGTACCATGCACAGACTATCTATACCTAACGGCAACAGACAGGACAGATAGTGTTATTTTTAAAACTACAGTTACGCAGCGCTATCTACCGACGTTAGGGTGAACTAATACCTAAAAGTTCGCCAGTTGGCGGGATTTTTAAATCAAGGACTATAATTATTACAGAAATATATTATAAATAAACAATCACAAACGACCCGGCGACCTCAGCGCAACTACCGACGTTAGGCTGAACTAAAACCGTTAGACGCGGGAATTCATTGAAGTGTCAGCGGACTGGTACCATGCGGACGTTTACCATGCATCACATCACGACCACTCATTGCTGGCGTGAGAGTGCACCACACTGATCATTTTCGTGCCATTTAAAATTCGAAATAATAATTTTGCGTTGGTCGAGATCGAACCCGGTTCTCCAGATTCGCAACTTAGTTAATCAATATTGTTATGAGTGAAAATATGAAATGAACCAGAGAGCATTTTCAAATGAAGATTTATAATTTGACAGGTTTGAGTTTTTAAGGCTCGTAGGAATTAGTTTGAAAGCTTTGGCAGTTTTTAAATCACTAGAAACAAATTAATTTTACAGCTTTGGCATTAGTCTTCCTGAAATTAGTTTGAAATCATTTCAAAAGAATATTGATTAGGAGTTTTTAATCCTTCGTAGTACACGCAACCAGTCTCAAGGACCAACAATAGTTAAAATTTCTATTATTTCTGTAATCACAAGTGTGAATTAAAAAGAATGTATTAATAATTTATATGAACTAAAACATAATTTACAGTTTATTTGTAGTCCTTTAACAATTACTGAGGTTTATTTTGTCGATAAGGCCATATACCTTGTTTTTTAGCCGAATGATCCCTCAGACCGATCCATGCGCTTATGTATGATTTAGTACGTGTTCTGGGAGTGTTAAGAGGTGTAAGAAAAGAATGGTTGTTTTTATTTAAAATAAAATTCTAAAAAATATGTATCATGTGTCATTAATTCAAGCATGACCCAGGTATAACATAAATATTACAATATGATAACAATGTCCGACATGTTATAATGTAACAGTTTGAAGTCAAAAATGAAATGAATGCCATTTTACTTATCAATAAATAAATAAATACAAAATTGACCCCTGTGGTGCACTATCCACGCCAGCAATGAGTGCCCGTGAGGTGACGCCTGGTAAGCGCCCTCACCGTGCAAATATTTCATTATTACCGATTACCGATATCTGTGTACAAAGTAGATTGGCACACCCAGCAATGGCTAATAAGCCGTGATGATATATTTATTTATTTTTCGACAAAAGTAGATCAAATCAATAATTAATCCATGCATGTACATACCCAAATCATTTTCGCAATAAGGACAACAGACACAATTTTTAGGGTCATATTCTACTTTGTGCTGCCCTTTAGGACAAGAATCTACTGCTGCACATCGAACTGGCCAGCGAAAACAAGTATTTTCATCTTCACCTTCTGCACATTTACTTGTAACATTACTTACAACACATATTACAAGAAACAGAAAAACGAATTTTTTGTTCATGTTGCAAGTATTCGATATCAATACTACTTTAAAAATAACAAATTATATTATGGTTTCGGGTTTTATACTAACGTGATAGCATGCATGCAAACACAAATAATATACGTAAATTTATTGATTGGAATTTCCTTTGGGATTTGCCAAGGTTGTTATACTTATGGAAGTGATTGTAGTCCAGTCATCTACGGAAAAATTCGCAATCAGCTGAATTTTTATAAGGACCTTCGCATTGTTGTTCTAAACAATTTCTGAAAAGTCCTCATCGATGTGACTCCTGCTAAAAAAATTACAGAAGGTCAAATGGTCACAAAGTTTTCGCAAATATCTCGTAAACTGATACCTTTTTAGCAAAATAAATATACCAACATTTGTATCTTACACAATTTGCTACAAAAATAGCTCTATTACTTTTTTGTGGATGTAACCGTTTCGGAGATATTGGCATGTTAATACTAACTTTTTCCCATAAGTCGGATCAGCACACTCATTTACAGTGCTCAAGATAAAGTTAGACTACAGGGCCGGCTTATCCATTAGGCAAGAGTAGGCAGCTGCCTAGGGCGGCAGATTTTTGAGGGGCGGCAAAAAATCAAATTAATTTAATGAACAAAAATTATTGTAACATAAATAATACTAAACATTTAAAAACAATAATTATAAATTTATTTGGTCGATTGTACTTATTAGATTTGTATATATATATATATATATATATATATATATATATATATATATATATATATATATATATATATATATATATATATATATATATATATAAATAATAATCTTACTAAGTTTGGGAATGTGGGTCAGGGAAATTGCAATTATTTGTTAAAAAAATATATGCGACGAAATAGTTGTTTTAATGGGGAAGAAGGTAACAAAAACAATTACTGATGAATTAAAGAGATCATAATATTACTCTATAATAGTAGATTCAACACCTGATGCCTCACATATTGATCAGTTGGCATTTTTAGTCCGTTATGGATCGCCTGAAGGTAGACCCATTGAAAGATTTCTTAAATACATTCCATCATCCGGACACAAATCTTCTGATTTGGAAATGGCAGTAATCTCTGCATTAGAAGAATATGCAATAGATATTATGGATTGTCGCGGTCAGTCGTATGACAATGCATCGAATATGTCCGGCGCATATTCAGGGCTGCAATCCAGGATTAAAAATCACAACGAACTTGTAGAGTACGTACCTTGTTCTGCGCATTCGCTCAACTTGACAGGATCTATTGCAGCAGAGTCATGTCAAAACGCTACTTTATTTTTCCATTTTTTGCAAAATCTCTATACGTTTTTCTCAGCTTCAACATACCGATGGGAAATTTTGACAAGAAATTTAAAGTCTCCGGTTGTGAAATCTCTATCAGAAACTAGGTGATCTGCAAGGGCAGCTGCTGTAAAAACTCTGTATACTGGGTATACAGAAATTAAAAATGTCTCTTTTCGAGCTGAGCAATGATCAAAGTCAAACTGGAGCTGTAAGACTTGAAGCACATGCAATCTTTGAAAAAATGGATGAATTCGAAACTTCTTTACTTGCTGTCATTTAGCACCATATTTTAGAAAGAATGAACGCATCAAATAAATACGTGCAAATACCGGCGCTTGACCTGGGCTCTGTAGTTCGAGAATTAGAAGCACTTATAAAATATTTAAATTCGATAAGAAACAATTTTGAAATTTATGAAGAAGAAGTCAAAAATATATTGGAAAATCATTCAAAGACATATAAAGAAAGCAGAAAGAAACGAAGAAAACTTCAATTTGATGATCATGTTGGTTATGAAGAAAAGTTTTCAGCCAGAGATGAAATGAAAATCGGGACATTCTATGTGATCATCGATACACTTACTATAGATCTATGTCGACGTCTGGAATCTTACCAACGTATCTACGAGCTATTTTACGTTCTTACGAATTTGTTGAATTTGGAAAATGAAACAATATTTAAAGAAGCTGAAAAGTTAATACACATCTACAAAAAAGATTTAGATGCTTCGTTCATTCATGAATGTATTTACTTAAAAACGCATTTAGAAAACAAAATTGAATCTCCACTAGAAATTTGCAAGTACTTGAGAGAAAGCGGATTAAACGAAACATTTCCCAATTTCGACATTGCTTTGCGAATTTATTTAGCAATTCCAGTTGCCAATACGTCATCTGAAAGATCATTTTCAAAACTGTCCAGGATTAAAAACTATTTTAGAACGAGCATGAATCAGGAACGTCTTAATGCCTTATCTGTTTTGTCACTGGAATGCGACATAACAAAAAATGTAAGTTATGATGAAGTGATAAATGATTTTGCCAAAGAAAAGTGCAGGAAGAAAGTTTTGTAATGTAATATTTACTTTTATATACATATTTTTTACCAAAGTGAACAAATAGTTTGTGTTATTTATTTTATTATTATTTGTTTCTGTTCTGTTGAATTTTTTTAATGCTAATAAAAATTTGCTATTATAAATTTCAATTTTTATTTATATACTCATTAAGGGGCGGCAAAAAGCAAATTGCCTAGGGTGCTACCATACATAGGCGGCTTCTACGACTAGAAATAATGAAAAAAGTTTAAACATAATGTGCTAAAATGGTTCGTTCCTGAGTTACAGCTACTTGAGGTTTTTAAGTTTTTTATTGAAAATAGCTATTTGTATATTAAGAGCGCAAAATGGGACATTATCGAATGAGAGGTTGTTGCCGCGCGACGAAGGAATCGAAATCGACAATGGCCATTTGCGCTCGAAACACACAAGATTTTTTCTACAGTCGCTACAATGGGGTCCTCCACCATAACAAAAAGTTTTTTTTGTACAATTTATTTGTTTCAAGTACATTAAACTAGTGCAGTGGAAAAGTACATGTATACATTAAGAGCGTTCACGCCAAACTTTTGCAGGTGGCAGTATACCTGTTCACATAATTTATTTTATATTTAATTTTAATTTATTGTTATTTTCCATTCTTCTTGAGCTATTGTTTGAATCTAATATAAGCATTTTATACATTCGTTTTTGTAAATGAATACTTTATTTTATTTTTACAGCAGTGCGGTATTTTGTCTGGTTATGTAATATACCGACAGAGCAGTTATATGTCAGATTGACTTGTAAAGGTCGTAAATGTGTAACTACAGTGCCATTAGTTCCTGACTAAACGTTTTCATTAGAAATTTGGACAGCGAGCGTTTTTCTACTTTGTCGCGCATGAGCGGCAAATTGACATTTTGCGTCGACAAAAGAGAGAGAAAGTGCAAATGGCTACTTTGTACATAGACTGTAGAAAGATATTGTTTTTAGTCCATGATCCGACGAGCTCAGCAATGTGTTGCTAGCCGTGGAGGTCATTTGTAACATTTATTATGATTTCAATTAAACAACTCCATTTTCAACCTCAAGTAGCTGTAACTCAGCAACCAACCATTTTAGGATTTAGGACATATGTTTATACCGTGAGTTTCAGTTAAGTTGCAACATTATTGTATTACTATGGTTAATATAGTTACACGTACTACATCGTAGGTAAAATGCAACATAGGTTGTCAAAGTTGTTAATGTCAAATGAACTTGTCATAACGTTTTAAAGATGTTTACTAAAGAAGAAAAAATTCAAATGATTACTTGGTACAATGCTGGTTTTAGTTTGAGAAATGTTTGTGAATTTATATCCTGAACGTCCGAGACCAGAGTCTTCTACAGTTTCGAGAATATTTACAAAATTTAAAAGTGATGGTTTAGTTAAGAATCATACGAAAGGGCAAGAAATAAAGTGCTCGAAATGAAGAAAATAAAAATAATTTACTACCTGCAAGAGAAGAAAAAAAATCAGCTGTCTACAAATTTTTGGAGAATCAATTAAATATTATTCATTTAATTATTAATGGTGCAGTTTTTGAAAATATTTTGTGATTTGAAATATATTGATTTTTTATTGATTAAGTTACCCGCAGTATAAAATGAATGTATAGTTTAAATTATTTTTTCTACAAATCTATTAGAAGTGGGCTTTACAATGTTTGTTTTTAGCGTTAAAAATGTCATTTTATGACACCAGTGTTAAAAGTGACAGATCATTGTTACTTTTGACACTAGTGTTAAAAGTGAATGTCAAAAAATTATTAAAAATACAAATGTAAATTAAAAAATAGTATTTGTAGAAAAAGTAGTGTATGATATACGTGATAAATGTGATTTTATTTTGTTCGAAGGTTTGGATCACTCCGCTTTGCGTTGTGTTCCAAACTTCCTTCTCACAAAATAAAATGTTACTTTTAACACTTATATCATAAATAACTATAATAGATGTGATTTCTTTTGAAAACCTAGAGAAGAATAGAATGGTACGAAATATTCAGGTATGACGAATTTTCATGAATACATTTAAATACTGGACTAGAAAATCACAGGAATAAATGACTATGTTTTGCTTAAAATATATGAGCGACTACGGTACCTGACTAACAAATAATTTAAAATATTTTAAAAAATTTTCGTTTGTTTTGATTATAACAAAATATTCTAACCTTTAAATTATTTAGTTTGGCAATTCTATGAACTAGGATTATTTTTAATTTCCTCTAACATAAATACCGACCCGAGGGTTGTTTACACCTGAGATAAACGAACCAGAATTTGCGGTATTAAAATGATTAAATACATTCCTGAATCCTGTTGCTGTCATTTTAAATACTTCCTAGTATTTCAGTGGTACTGAGTACAATAATAATCTTCTGAATACATGAGAGTCAGTTTCCTTTCAAATCAAATATAGGGAAAACTTTTCAAAAGAAACCACATCTATTAAATAATTTAAACGTCAACTTTCATTCGCTAGTCATACCATAACCACCTGAGTTTCGTCAAATTAAATTTTGTGCGTAAGTTATTGTTTTCGTTTGTACTTTTTTAAAGATATGTACGCGAAAAAGTCACATTTTTCACAACTACAGCCTAAAAAACTTATAATCGTTAGGTTATGTTTCACAGCTAACTTCAGGTTTGGCCGTACGAAAGATGACTATTCAAGGTCATTTGTGAGCCGTCTGATATAATATTACTTGCAGATAATTTCATTGCATTTCGTATGCATAGGCGCGCAACATGAAATATTTATGGACACATTTTAACAGAAAAAATAAGAGTAATTTATTTGAAAATTATGTTTCTTTCTAAATAATGTCTTTCTGAAAGATTTGTTTTTCTCTTATGTTTTTGCAAAATACAAAAACATAGACTTAACTTATAAACCAAAGAATAATAATTTGATTTAAACGTCAACGCCACTGGGTAAATATTAGCACAGAGGGCAGTGTAGTAAATAATTAGGTATCTGTAAATCTACGACATACGTCATTATTATTTATAGTGTGTTAGAAAGTAATGCCACTATTTACGTATATCTGTCACACCACATAAATTAAATAGACATAGGTCAAATAATCTTTCTGTTTCTAATACAAAATGTTGCTAAGCTACTGCTGTAAAGTGATGTGTATTCTTTCTTCGAAAGAATGACCTTAAATAGTCATCTTTCGTGAATAATAGTGCACCTCTTATGCGTGCTCTTATGCTCTGTTCCATTTAAGCCATTCAGTAGATGGCACTGGCAACATCGCAAATTACAATGGGTAAACTTGTCTCTAATTTCAGCCAATCAGAGAGGTCAAAACTATTCCCTATGCTCCACAATACTGAATGGCTTAAATGGAACAAGGTAAGTTATTTATAAATCAGTAAATTATGATGACAAGTTCATTTGACGTTGAGAACTTTGACAACCTATGTTGCACTTCGGAACGATGCAGTATGTAACTAGTATCCATAGTAATACATTAACAGAATAGTAAATATTGCATCTTAGCTGAAACTCACTGTAAACTTTTTCCTTATTTTTAGTCGTATAAGCCGCCGGTGTATAGCCAGCCCACCATTTTTGTTACACCCTGTATTACTAATACTGAAGCATATATTTTAATTTGTATATTCACATGCCAATATCTCTGAAACGGTTACTTCCACAAAAAGAGTAATAGTGTGATGGCTGGAGCCGTTACAATTGTAAAAATATTAATTGACTTAAACTGTATAAATTATAAAATATAATAAAAGATAACAATTTTTATTTTACGTGAACGTTACCAAAAAATGACAAAATATCAATGAATATTTATTTACTTTTCGTCACCCCAGTTTCCAAAACAATCCCCCAAACCTCACTTGATTTCCTTGATTCCCCCCATGTGACTGGATGCACATTATAATACTCCCCCGCCAGACGAAAAGAAAATAGATATTTTACAAAGAAATTACTACAACAATTATAAAAATTATGATAATTAATTAAACTTCTTGGCCCTCTAATCTACCGTTTCCATTGCCTAATTGACGAATGGTGCAGGTGGAGTTTGTGTAGTTTTGTTTTGTGATGGGGGTAGCGGATTAAGGAATGCGGGTTTTAGTCTGTTTATTGATATATTTTCATGTGTGTTATCTTTTAAAATAGTGAAGTATTTATCTGATCTCGCGATGACTTTGTATGGGCCGGTGTAAGGTGGTTGTAGTGGAGTCTTGATGGAGCCTGTGCGAATGAAAACGAAGTCGGTGCGATAAAGATTTGGGTTTGTGTAATGATGTTTGTTATATGTGGATTCTGAAGGAGGTACGGCTGTCAACTGAGACATATGTTTTTTTAATTTTTTTAGATATAAAGGTAAATCTAAGTGGTCAATGAATTTGCTGGAAAACGATTTAGGAATTTCTCCGGGTAACCGCAATTTTGCCCCATACACAAGCTCTGCGCAGCTACATTGCAATGGTTCTTTAAAAGCAGTTCTAAGTCCTAGTAGAACGAAAGGTAAATTATCATGCCACTCATCCGGATGATCACAAGCTTTTAATGCTGTTTTAAGTTGTCTATGGAACCGTTCAATTATACCGTTAGTTTCTGGATGGTAAGATGTTGTACGTAGTCTTGTGGAGTCAATTAGTGATAGTAACTGGTTGAAAAATGATGATTCAAACTGTGCGCCGCGATCTGTTGTGATTGTTGAAGGAATTCCGAATCTGGAAATCCATCCTGATACGAATGCTTTTGCGATGGTTTCTATTTTACTGTCTGGAATAGCGATAGCTTCAGGCCATCTCGTGAATCTGTCAATGCACGTAAGTATATAGCGACAACCCTTAGAAATGGGCAATGGACCAACTAGATCTATATGTATAATATCAAAACGCGCTGTAGGGATTTGGAATTTTTTAAAGGGTGCTTTTGTGTGTCTAGTGATTTTACAGGTTTGACATTTTTCGCAAGTTTGTGTCCAGTTTTTTACATCTGTGTGCATGTTTGGCCAAATGAATTTTGAGGCAATAAGTTTTCGTGAAGCATTAATTCCGGGATGTGATAAGGAGTGTAACTGATTAAATAGGGATCGACGAAATTTCGGTGGAATATACGGTCGAAGATTTTTGGTCGATGTGTCGCAATATAATCGAAGTGATGTGTGTGGTAGTTTTATTTTTTTAAAACGTAAGAGACTTTTAGTGTTATTTAGTAGTGAACGTAATTCAGGATCAAATTCTTTGCATTTTGCCAGTTCGTCGTAAGAAGTATAAGGTATGTTTGTGATGGAGTTAATTTCTGTTCTTGAGAGTGCGTCTGCTGCGTTATTACTTTTACCAGGGATGTGTCTTATGTCAGTAGTGAATTGAGCAATGTAATCTAAGTGTCGTAATTCTCTTGGGGAATAATTCGATGAATTTTTATTAAAAGTGTAAGTGAGTGGTTTATGGTCTGTTAAGATAAAAAATTCTTGTCCCTCAATAAAATAACGAAATTTTTTGATTGCTAAATAAATTGCATATAATTCTCTCCCGAACGTACTGTATCTTTTTTCCGTTTCATTGAAACAAGTTGAAAAGAACGCTAGTGGGTTCCAAGCGTTGTTTTCTAATTGTTGTAAAACCGCTCCCGCGCCCGTGTCAGATGCGTCAACTATTATACTGGTAGGAGAATTTCGTTTTGGGTTAGATAATGCGGTGACGTTTATTAATGCTTTTTTTATGTTTTTGACAGCTGTCAGTTCTTGGCTATTAAGTGTCAGTTTTTTTGTGTTTAAGCGTTTGTTGTCAATTAATTTGTTTAGAGGTTGAAGAATTGTGGCGCAATGCGGAATGAATCTGTGATAAAAATTTATAAGACCAAGAAACTCGCGTAATTGTTTTTGTGTTTTAGGTATTGGAAAGGTTTGTAGTGTCTGAATTTTTTCTGTTAAAGGAGTGATTCCGTTTTTGTCTATGTGGTGCCCAAGAAACTCAATTTCTGATCTGCCAAATTGACATTTGTCTGGATTAATGATGACTCCGTAGAGCTGGAGTCTGTTGAAGAGAGTTTTTACATGTTCTTCATGTTCTTCTGGTGTGTTGCTTGCTATGAGTATGTCGTCAATGTAAGCAAAACAGTAATTTAGACCGCGTGTTACTTCGTCGATAAATCGTTGAAATGTTTGTGCAGCATTACGGAGTCCGAAAGGCATATGTGTATATTCGAATAGTCCAAAAGGTGTTGAAATAGCGGTTTTAGGTATTGAAGACGGTTCCATAGGAATTTGATGGTAGGCTTTAACTCGATTTTCGAAAAAATAGTTGCATTTTCCAAATTCACAGTGAAATCTTGTATGTGAGGAATTGGGTATCGGTCTGAAACAGTTATGCTATTTAATGCGCGATAATCCCCACAGGGACGCCATGTGTTTGGTTTCTTTTTGGCCATATGTAAAGCTGATGACCAATTACTTGATGATTGCCGAATAATACCGAGTTCGAGTAAATTATTGAATTCATTTTTGGCTGCTATTAGTTTTTCGGGTGGTAATCGACGAGGCCTTGTAAAAACAGGAGATCCATCTGTGTCAATGCGGTGAGTGACATGATGTTTGATGACTCGGTTAACGTCAAAAGGATCAGTAAGAGAAGGAAAATCGTTTAAAATATTTTGAAACTTGTTATCTGATTGGATCAAAGAAATACAATGTCTTTTGAAAGATGAAGTGTTGATATAAAGTTCCCGGTTAGTCACATCAATGATTATACGAAAGTATTGTAGGAAATCTGCTCCTAAAATGGCATGTTTAACATTTGCGATAATAAATTTCCAGGAAAAAGTAGTATTAAGCCCAATGTCTAGTGTCAATTTGACAGTACCGTATGTTTGAATTTTTGTTTGATTGATGGCGTTGAGTGAATGTTTTTGAGTATTGCGTACTTGTGTGAATGAAGGTGGGATAATACTCACTTCTGCACCAGTGTCAACTAAAAATTGACAGCCTGACAACTTGTCAATTACAAAGAAGAGGGAGCTGGAGACGGAAAGATTAGCGCTGGAACAAGTAGGTAAATTAGTATTTTTATAATCAGTTATAGTATGAATATTGACCGTTTGACGAGGAGAACTCAAATTCCGCTTCTGCCATTTGCTGCAACCAGGTTGACAGCTTCTTGCTTTATTACCGAAGTGGTAGTGATACCAGCAGATATTGCTGCCATCACTGGTAGTGAAGAAGGAGGGTGAATCTTCGTGTCTGGAAGAATGAGGTGTAGGGCACATCGAAGGTCTACGCTGAGGCGGGTTGGAGAAATTAGTAAGTAACTTTTTGACATTCTGAAGTTCCGCTTGCAATTCTCTGATTTCAAACGTGTTTACAGGTTGTGGTGAAGTAGTGTTCGGCTGAGCAACTTCTACTAATTTATCTGCAATTTCGGCTTTTTCCTCAATGCTAGATGTTTTGGAGGCGGCTAATATTAATTGCATGTTGGGTGGTAGCTTTTGCAGAAAAAGATGATTTAAAATTTTGTTTTCTTCTTGTGTCGATCCAGTTAGTTGTTTCATTTTTCGTAAAAGGTGAGATGGTTTTTCATAATTTAAGGCGTTTATATTTAAAAGCGCGTTGAATTTCTGTACATCTGTAAGTGTTGTCCTTTGGAGCAGTGCTACTTTGGTGGTGGTGTAAGGCTTGTCAACTGGTCGTTCGAGAATGAGGTCCCGTATTTCAGCAGCATGCTCTGGACGTAGAGCTGTAACTAACACATTATTGGCGACTAAAACTACCGATGGCGGCGCTAGCGTTGTATCATACACGTGCTCTGAAAATGGTATTGTGCTAAAAGATCGCATACAGAAACATTGTATAACCAACATTCGTTTTGAAGTATACTAACAAATTCATTAAACTTTTTATAAATAGTGTTAGTAATAATTTTGTGTACGTACTTAAATTATAATGACATTCGAAGAAAGTTATCTTAGACTTATTTCTAAGGATATGTTTACTTACTTGGAGGTAACAAATTCTTCTCGAAGTTTTATAAAAAGGGGAGAATTGTTGAATCGTGGATTGTTATTTTTATGTGGCGTTAATGAACATAGTACTACAGACTAAAAAATATTTTGGGCTGTTTAAACAAGTGCTTTAACCTCACATCGTCATGAGCTTAGAAGAACTTTAAATTTACAATTGATTATTTACAAAATACTCTTGTATAGCTGGCCATAGTGGCCAGTGCAAACATATTACAGCTGTCTTTATATTTTGTACAAGATTGTAAAATAGTACCATATATTATGTATGGGTATTAAATAAATATGTATTTACTTTACTTAGTTAAGAAAATTAAAATGGAACTAATGTCAAATACCTTTCAAATTGTTTTAATTACAAGTGTAAGAAATATATTGCATGCTACACATACACATAAAGTGAAAAGTGTATTATTTTATGTTAAAGTTGTATTTTCTTGTTTAGAAAAGGTTGGCATATATATTATGAGCTTTTGTTTTTGAAAAGTATAGAGTGAATAAAAATGATATAAAAGTCAGCTGTCATTTTTAATTCAATCATCTAGAATAGAAAGAATCTAACAGGTTATGGGTTCAGTTTCGCTATAATTACTGTAAAGAAAACTGTAGTGCTAATTCTAACATAGAAGAAAAAATGGATTTAGCAAAACATATTAAACCTCTAACTGGTGAGACAGATTGGCCAATTTGGAAAAGAAAGATGAGAGATTTATTGGATTACCATGAAGGTGCATTAGATGTGATTGATGGTAAATTGGTTAAGCCTGAACCATTAGAGCCAGAGTCTAATGTGTTAGATGTCAAAAAGCATAAAGAAATATGCGATTTGTATCGTAAGGCTAACAGCTACGCCAAATCAATGATCACAAGTGCAGTAACAGATGGTGTTTACCAAAAAATCATGGATCAAGAGACAGCTCATAATGCATGGAATGCTTTAAAAGATCAATTTGAGGCTTCGTCAGGAGATCAGCTTTTTAAAATATGTAGTGATTTCTTTGCATTCAACTGGAAACAAGGTGAAGATATTTCTACACACATAGCCAAATTAAAGAGCTTATGGAATGAGCTTAATAATGGGTTGAAAGCAAGAAATGAGCCTGTTTTGCCAGACCTTATGTTAGTGTGTAAAACGTTACACATCTTGCCGAGTGACTTTAAGTCATTCCAGTCAAGTTGGATGTTGCTCACCAAAGAAGAGAACAAGTCCTTTGACAAGCTAGCTATTCAACTTTGCACGTTCGAAAGGAACTTTATGAAAGTTGAGAAAAGTGACTCAGTTGTACAAGAAGCATTGGTGGCAAATGCAGTAAGGCCTATCAATACGAGTAGAAAAGTTAAGTCAAAGAAAAACGATATCTGTCACTACTGCAAAGAGAAAGGGCACTGGATTAGAAACTGCAAGAAGTGGATTTCAAATGGAAAACCCAAGAAAGCTCAGGAGGCATCAGCAGTTGATGGAGCCGGACTCATGCTCACCGAAGTAGAAGCTTTCTCAGTTCAGACAGATCCAACCACATGGTGGATAGACAACGGTGCTACCAGACATGTTACAAATTGTCCGTCTTATTTTTCAGTTTTTCATAAATTTGACAAGCCTTTTAATGTTAAGGCAGCAGGTACTGAAACCCTAATGGCAGTGGGGACTGGAACAGTTAGAGTAATTTCGCAAGTAAATGGCAAAGAGTTTTTGCTACTAGACGTCTGGTATATACCACAGTTATCCAGAAATCTATTTTCTGTGCTTGCAGCTCAAGACCGAAACCCAAAGAGTATCTTTCAGTCAACGGCAACAAAGTGTTGGCTTTCGAGTAATGGCAAAACATTATTGCATGGAAATCGCGAGCTAAACGGTACATTGTTCAAAGCAGAAATTGTACCAGTCTTCCCAAAGGAAAGTGTAGAAGTCAATGCTATTAGCAACACCTCACTCATTCAGTTATTTCACGAGAGATGGGGGCACCAAGATAAGAGACACATAAAGGTCGTTCTACAGAAAGAAATGGGAATAGTAGAAAACTTAGAAAACAGTTTATGCGAGCCCTGCATTTATGGCAAAGCTCACAGATTGCCATTTGGAAATAGACAGAAATCTGAAATACCAGGAGAGTTAATGTTTGCAGATGTTTGTGGACCGTTTAATGAGTCATTTCAGAAGAAAAGGTACCTGGTGTTATTTAAGGACAGCTTTACAAAGTTTAGATATGGCTTTCTCATAAAGCAAAAATCAGAAGTCAAAGACATGCTTGTAAAGGTCCTTAAACATTCAAAGACTATGGGTCATACAATAAAAGAGCTCATTAGCGACAATGGCGGCGAGTTTGACAACAAAGAGATTTATGAAATTTTATGTGCAAATGGAATTACGCAGAGACTGACAGCGCCATACACTCCTCAGCAGAATGGCGGTAGTGAGCGAGATATGCGAACAGTTGTAGAAATGGCTAGAACACTGAAGCACTCCAATGTAGAAGTTAATTTTCCAGCAGCAATGTGGGCTGAACTTGTCGCAACATCTATCTACATACTGAATAGGACAGGAAGGTCTTCGGTAGAGGGTGTAAGTCCTTATGAATTGTGGATAGGTAAGAAGCCCAGAATTAAGCATTTGAGAGTCATAGGATCTAACTGTTACGCACACATACCTGTACAAAAACGTCGTAAAATGGACAAGAAGGCTATAAAAGGATATCTCATTGGCTATGATGGTGACGAGCGCTATAGAATATGGATAAAGGAACAAAATAAAGTTATCCTGTGTCGTGATGTCATATTTCAAGAAAAATTGAGTTCATGTGAAGAGCAAATAAAGATACCATTGAAAGATATAGAGCCTTTGAACAAGGGAAAGTTGGAAGCAGAGATTCAAGAAGAAGAAGGAGAAGAAGAAGTTCAAGAGAGAATCGACCAACCTGAACAAGACGAGACTTCAGAAAGTGATGAAGATAAAGATACATCATTTATATCACCAAGAAGGTTGAGAGATCGCAGCCAGCTAAGAACTCCACAGAGGCTGAAGGACTACATTATGCAAAGCGAGGCAGTATTAGAGGAAGTCAACCCAGAGTCATTCGAAGAAGCACTTAGCGGAAAAAACAAAATTCAATGGAAAAGGGCAATGGACTCTGAAATAGCATCCTTAAAGGAGAACAATACCTGGGAGTTAACAGCACTACCAAAAGGATTCAAAGCCATAGCATGTAAGTGGGTTTTTAGAGTTAAAACCAATCCAGATGGTAGTATTGACAAGTACAAGGCCAGGCTTGTTATTAAAGGTTTTAGTCAACGCTACGGATTTGACTATAATGAGACATTCAGCCCTGTAGCTAAACTGAGTACGATCCGAGCGATGCTAAGTATTGCTGCTACTGAGAATATGCATTTGTTGCAATTTGATGTATCCACAGCGTTCTTATATGGAGAACTGGAAGAAGATGTATATATGCAACAACCAGAGGGATACGAAGATAACACCGGCAGAGTCTGCAAATTAAGACGCAGTTTGTATGGGCTTAAGCAAGCGCCTAGATGTTGGAGCAAGCGGTTCAGTGTTTTCCTTCAATCACTTGGTTTCAAGGCAAGTGAAGCAGATCCCTGTCTTCATATCAGAAAAGTGGGTGACAAAAGTCTTTTAATAGCTCTCTATGTGGATGATGGACTAGTCATGACAAATGATCCCCAAGAAGCCAATAACTTTGTGAAGGAGCTTGAGAAAGAATTCAAGATCACGGTAAAGCCAGCATCTTATTATCTTGGTCTTGAAATAGAATGGTTTCATGACGGTTCCATCAAGATATCTCAGGGAGCATATGCAAAAAGACTGTTGGAACGATTCAATTTCAGCGAGTGTAAGCCAGTATCAACTCCAATGGTAAAACCGGAACCTATAAAGGAAAGTACGGAGAGAGTAGATTATCCTTACAGGCAGGCTGTTGGCGCCCTCATGTACTTGATGGTGGGAACAAGACCCGACTTAGCATATAGCGTAAGTGTCTTGTCAAGATCCCTAGAAAACCCAACAGCGGAGGATATTGTCAAACTGAAGAGAGTATTCAGATACATTGCTGGATCATCCAATCTAGGCATAACTTATCATT
This sequence comes from Harpalus rubripes, assembly GCA_963082715.1. Lineage (NCBI taxonomy): Eukaryota > Metazoa > Arthropoda > Insecta > Coleoptera > Carabidae > Harpalus > Harpalus rubripes. The sequence goes on along the minus strand of OY720448.1, from coordinate 32,246,068 downwards.
CTAATCTAGTTAACAGAAACCTAGACTGTTACAGCGATGCAGATTTTGGGGGCTGCAACAAAACTGGACGTTCGACATCAGGCATAGTAGTGTCCTATGCAGGAGGAGCTATTTCGTGGTTTAGTCAGAGACAAGCCATGACTGCCACGTCAACTACTGAAGCGGAATTAGTCGCTGCACATGAAGCTGTGAAAGAGATAATCTGGTTGTGTAGACTGTATCAGGACATGGGGTGGAAAAAACAGATTCCAATTCTCCGGATTGATAACATGTCAACTGTGAGGCTCACACATAATCCAGAGTACCATCACCGCACAAAACATATCAGCATTAAGTATTTCTTCATAAGAGAAAAAATTATGGAAGGAGTGCTGAAAGTGGAACACGTACCAGCAGAAGATCAAGTGGCCGACATTCTGACTAAAGCAGTTCCTAAACCAAGACTCATTTACATTAATAAAAAATTAGGACTGTCTTAACTTTATAAAACGAGTCTTATTTATATGTATATTTTATTTTTAACACAAAAATAAGGGAAAGTGTTAAAGTTGTATTTTCTTGTTTAAAAAAGGTTGGCATATATATTATGAGCTTTTGTTTTTGAAAAGTATAGAGTGAATAAAAATGATATAAAAGTCAGCTGTCATTTTTAATTCAATCATCTAGAATAGAAAGAATCTAACATTTTACTCATAAATTGGTGAAAAAATAATACAATACTTTTCATTTTTATTTATCTTATGATTCGTCACTTGTTTTCCAGTTCGTATTTTCCTAATCCAGCCCTCTCTTTTGTCGATAGACTCCATTTTACCAAATTTATTTTGAATATCATTCTTCCTTTCGCCAATTTTTGGGACAGATAATTTCTCCCTACCCCGAGAATGACAGCCATAAACGCAGCAATTGACGTTGTTAATATTTTTTCGTTCTTTGCTCATGTTGCAAAGTAATTTATATGAACTTTAAATCAAAAAGACAAACAAGAAACAGGCAAAGAATGCAATGCATTATATATATTTACTGTATAGTTGAATAACAGAATACCATTTTCAAGAGTTGCATATATCGTCCGCTTGAGGGATTCATGTTAATTTTAGTCGCCAATACTTGCTAGTCTCAGAAGTTATATGATGAGAAGCGAAAATGATTTCAATTTGCTTAAACCAGAGCTCAGGATCTTCTGGGAAAAATTCTGGAAGTTTAGACGAGGAAAGAGCAGAAATGTTCTGAAGTACTGAAATAGGAGGGTCAGGTGAGGCAAGTAGTTAATCTTCTTTGTCCATAGCGAAAGAACGTATTCCACAAGGGGTCACCAGTTGTGACGGCTGGAGCCGTTACAATTGTAAAAATATTAATTGACTTAAACTGTATAAATTATAAAATATAATAAAAGATAACAATTTTTATTTTACGTGAACGTTACCAAAAAATGACAAAATATCAATGAATATTTATTTACTTTTCGTCACCCCAGTTTCCAAAACAATCCCCCAAACCTCACTTGATTTCCTTGATTCCCCCCATGTGACTGGATGCACATTATAATAGAACCTTTTTTGTAGCAAATTGATACACTTATTTTGCCATAAAGGCACCAGTTTCCGAAATATTTGCGAAAAACGGCTTTTGTGACTTTCTAACCCCTTATAAATTTTTTAGAAGGCGTCATATCGATGAGGACTTTTCCTTTTCAGACATTGTTTAGAACCACAATGCGAAGCTCCATACAAAAATTCAGCTTGTTGGGATTTTTTCCGCAGATTTGTCATATTTATATATAATTTGACTGGACTATAATATGTAAATAAAAATTCTGTGTTTAGAAAAAACACTTACAAGTAATGATTGGCCGTGATGCATTCTGCACAATATAGCTATAGTACGGTACATAGAACCATCGCTGCGATTGTGTATTAATTCTGTCCCATTCGTGACTAGACTAGCTTTACCTGCTTGTATCGTAAATAACTATTAAGCAATCATATATGTTATAACAAAAAATTAGTTGTCAAATCAATATTGGATAAAATAAAAAACGACTTGATAAAAATGAACCATTTATCACTTTATTAAAGAAGTGGCAAAAATGGTTTGTGTTTGTAGCTTCACGCCGTGTCCAGCTTGTGATATTATTTAGCGCAATGGAAATCAATACGTTAAGTCATATTTTAACAACGGGACTAGAAAATAGTACCTATACTATTATTCACGAAAGATGACTATTCAAGGTCATTTGTTCGAAGAAAGAATACACATCACTGTATAGCAGTAGCTTAGCAAAATTTTGTATTAGAAAGACAAAGATGATTTGATCTATGTCTATTTAATTTATGTGGTGTGACAGATATACGTAAATAGTGGCATTACTTTCTAACACACTATAAATAATAATGACATATGTCGTAAAATTACAGATACCTAATTATCTACTACACTGCCCTCTGTGCTAATATTTACCCAGTGGCGTTGACGTTTAAATTAAATTATTATTCCTTGGTTTATAAGTTAAGTCTATGTTTTTGTATTCTGCAAAAACATAAGTGAAGAACATAAATCTTTCAGAAAGACCTTATTTAGAAAGACATAATTTTCAAATAAATTACTCTTATTTTTTCAGTTAAAATGTGTCCATAAATATTTCATGTTGCACGCCTATGCATACAAAATGCAATGAAGTTATCTGCAAGTAATATTATATCAGACGGCTCACAAATGACCTTGAATAGTCATCTTTCGTGAATAATAGTTTATATTAAAATTAAAGGACGAATGTCATAATTATTGTCATATTATTTTGTGAGAAGGAAGTTTAGGTAACGAAGCGTAGCGCAGTTGCCCAACCCTTCGAACAAAATAATCGACAATTATGAAATAAATTTTTTATACTATTTTTTCTATTTTGCGCCTTTTGTGCGCTTTTTACCTCTCGCTAAGAGAGGTATTGAATTCATGCTAAAAATCGCATATCCATATTTTAGTTGACTAAGTTTTGGTAACAATTGGACAACCGGAAGTAGTAGTTATAAGAAAAAAATCATCTAAATATTATTGTTCGAAAATTTCTGTAAATACTTATATTAAAGAACGTTAAATTCTTCATTCGATAAATATAAATTCATTATTATATCTTCTACAGATTTAGAGATAAAGAAATGCATATAAAATAATTTGATGTAAAAAATCTCAGATCAAACTACTTCAAGGCAAGAAATTCAAATGTTTGTAATTGACACATAAATGTCACTGTCAAAAATATTTGTATGCCACTGTCAAAAATATTTGTACATCATTATGAAGATTATGAAAATAAAAAAAAATCAACAACGCAAAAGAATATAAGTAAAAAAGAATATAGAAGGAATTCGCGAGAAAATGACGAATACAAAGAAAAAGAAAAGAAAAGTAGAAAAAGAAAATTTTAGGATATTGAATATAAAGAAAATGTATGTATTGTACATAATTTATATTAAAATATCCCATAGATTTTGCAAATATATGTGAGAATTATTTTGTAGTGAGACATGAATATATGTATTTGTATTTAAAAATATTTTTTGTTTTATGCGTACAACTATACTCTATCCGTTTTAACTATAGACTAGATGGCGTTTCGAGCGCGGCCGTTTTTACATGTATTAAATAAAGAATTCAAATTTTGGCGCCATTCCTAGATTTAAAAAATTCTTTCTAATTGACATTTTTTCAGTAATTTTGTCTTGTACGTACATGTGTTAATCTATTTTGTGTTTTTATGCATATACTTACTTATAATCTCCGTACCTTTCTCTACATATCGGCGAAAGGGGCATGCATAAATAAAAACTACATTATTCAAATAAATTTTAAAGAAAACAACGTAAAATAAAAATATAATTCACCTTTGAAATATAAATATTTACACTCTAAAATATATACAAATTATATAGAGACGCCTCCCTTATTTCACAACGTAGATAAGTATTGCATCACTTTCTTTCCCACAAATTCAGCAGTTTAAAGTTAACTTGAGAATCTTGAGAAAAGACTCCAAACGAAGACGATCTTAGTATAAATACGGTACTGTGTAGCAAGTAAGTCATTCCTAGTGTAACTACGACACATGTTGTAACCTTATATCATCTTATCACTTTTAAATAAAGTTTTTAAAAATATAATTTCGAGTTCTCAATTTATTATTTACATTATATGTATAAACTATATACACGAAGAAAATAATGGGGTGATCCGAATGACCCTTTTTCCTCATGTTCTTTTATAGATTTCCAAATATTACATCGTCTTAAGCCCAGTTCTGATGCCCCAATTTGGACACTTCCTAATTTGGAATATGCATTCGTGGCACGATATGTCCAGTATAAATTATCCGCCACTTTTTTTGCCTGCTTCGGAGGGCCTTTCCTTTTGGATATTTTAAAACATTCGCACAGCCAGGTTCAGGATTTTTATCCATAATATTAACGAAGAGAACAGTAACAAAACTAACGAACTACTAATTAAAAACTAAGAAAACGGGCACAATGAAAAATATGTAATATGAAATATAACGACAAAACACTGTGAAAACTATATAAACGAAAAAAACAAACAAACAAAACTGAACAGAAATTGATAATATGTAATAAATCGTGTACTATTAACTTTGTTGACATTTATATATTTTATGTCAGACGGCAAAATAATTGGGCGCGTTCGGCGAGCCGCAGCGGCTGTAAGACCGCTGGGTGACGTCACACAGCGGCTGTCGACAGCCGCTGGATGACATCGAACGCAATGCCACGCATTTTCAAAACGCCAAATGTCAACATAGAACAATTGAACTCAGTTGTAAATGTAATATAAATCTATTTATTTTTCTGAAACAATATAAAGTGAATAAATACATATAATTTACGGAGTACTTAATAATAATTGTGCATGTTAAATATTTGATTTAAATATGGATAGCATAATCCGGATCTAACAAAAAAAAATCTGTAAAATTTTATAAAACGATACCTTTGTGTTAGTTTCCCTGTTAATAACAAATTATGAACCTCTTCTCTAACGTTTACTGCAATTATATTGTTGTTGAATGTTGTACCTCGTACTCCGCCATCTTGTACATGTACAAATGACAGTGCTAGACAAGGATAGATATACGCTGTCTAAATAAATCGTATTTAAATAGCGCTGTCGCAGCAGCTTTGAAAATCGGCTGTGAACAGCGGGCCGCCGAACGCTTGACAATTAAGAGCTGCACAGCCGCTGGCAGCGCTGTGAGCCCGCCGAACGCGCCCATTGATACAGTTGTCAAGCAAATTTAAATTTCGCGTCAATTATTTTACTGTGTAAACTCGGTTCACGTTTGAACCAATCAGAGAGCTAGAATCTTAAGCCCTATCTCACCCAACGCTCTATAGTTAAAACGGATAGACGGCCTAATTCTGTAAAGAAGTTGTTAAGTCTTAGCAACGTTGCTAAAATTTGTAACGAATAGAAACAAACGTAAAGCCTGTCATTTTCAAGTTTTATTCTGTGTTCGCAATTATTATTGGTTATTTACTATAGCAATGTTGCTAAGACTTAACAACTTTCTTACAGAATTAGGGCGTATGTATAGGTAAAATATCTGGCGAGAGGTTATGTGCTGGCCACATCAGATTTTTTATATTTCGTTTCGCGCAAGAAAATAGTGATGGGAAGAAAGGTGCAGTTTGATCTAGTTTTCTGATTGGAGAATATCCCAATATTATCCAATCAAAAAACAATATCAAACTGCACCTATCTTCCCATCACTATTTTCTTACGTGAAACGAAGTATAATAAAAAAATGGTAGTGTCAAAATTTTGAGAATTTTGTGACAGTTGGTGATACTAACGTGAAGTTTGACCTTGACGTTCAATAACGTAACTTTTTTGTAACATCAACTATCTATACTGTATTTCAAAGTAGAATCGACTTAGGCGAAAGATAGGGCTTGCAATATGTAAAGCAGGTATATTATTTATTCCATTTTGACTTCATAATCCATTTAACAACTTTAAGTAACTGTTTATTTACTAATGCCCAGTTGCACAGCTTATAGTTAAATTTTAACTGGTGGTTAAGTTGACAATATCGTATCGAAACGAAATGCCAAATGAGTTATTAAATATTACTGTCAAAATTTCGATATGCACTTTTTTCATTAACCTGTAGTTAGGACTATAGGTGGTGCAAATGGCCATACGTAATTAAAAATTATAAAATTTTGACGTTTCGAGCTGTTAAGTATGTCATACACGAAACAAAACTAATTCATACATAAGTTTTAAGAGTGTAAAACAGGCTGGTGCAGTAGCGCCACCAAGTTTGTTCTTAACTGAAATACAGTATTCGATATATTCCATTTCTTTCTAACTTTACTACTCTATATCTTCTCCTCTTCTTATTACTACTTATAAAAATAGTTTGTTTTCGTTTATTTAGCGAGATTTGACATTTAATATATTTTGACACTGATAGCCAACCTTAAATAATAAATTGAACTAGTCTATTACAGTCACTGAACTGTATATAAAACAATGTTCAGTGATTACAGCATTTGAATGAGCTATTAGCGAACTCTTTTGGGTGCTGTAACGGCTTTGTTACAGGCGCGAAATAGAAAAATAACTAAATAAATATTGTACTTACACTAATTATTTTCGCAATAAGGACAACAGACACAATTTTTCGGATCATATTTTACTAAATGTTGTCCTGATGGACAAGAAGATTCTGGGCGACAACGAACTGTCGAGCAGAATGTTTCGTCCTCACCTTCTTCACATTTACTTGTAACATTACTTACAAGATATATTACTACGAATAAAAGAATGAATTTCTTATTCATTTTTAAAGTATTCGATACGAAAACAACTTTGAAAACAATAAACAGAAAACAGAATGAAGGTTTCGTGTTATATAATAGCGTGCTAGCATACATACAAACACACATTAATATACATACATACTCACACATTTATATGTAAATTAGTTGGGATTTGCCCAGGTTTTTAAACTCATAAAAGTGATATGTAAAATTAACATAAGAGATAAATTAATAATGGGGTCCTCCATATTTTTTTATTAATCTTCATCTAAACTACTGCTACTGGAAGGGATGTTTAGTTCTAGAAGACTTTAATGTTATTCGTTAAGTTGATTTTTTTTTTAAATATTCTGTGACGTAAATATGGTTTTGTTCTCAAACAGCAGACTTCGCTAAATTGGAGTCACATAAATTATAAATTAATCTGTTTCAACACTTATAATAGTTATTTAACTAACAAGTGTGTTAATGACCATGAGCTGTGATTAATTATTGAAACATTTTAACGCAGCGCGTTAATTATTAAGATCATTAATTACCTATTAACATACGTGTAAGTTATAATATTTTTCCGTTGACCATATCTTACTGAATTGGAAAATGTAATTTTATTCCATGATAAATTGTTTTAGGATAGTAACATTTGACTTGACACATAAATCAGTCAGGGCTAACTATAATTTGAAGAAATTTAATTTATAATAAACCAATAAAGCAAATAATAAAATATTTTTTAAATAAATAAATCTTGTTACGTACAATGTATCCACTTTATTAAATTAAATATTAATAAAAGATTAAAAACATATTAATAATAAAAATTATTTTGAAAAGAAAAAATTAAAAAATAAATATTGCTGTCGGTTGGTTTCGAGCCCGACTCTCTAAATTGTGAAGCGCGCACGTTACTCCTACTCTATCAGAGCTGTTGCTTAGATACTATTATTTTCAAGATATGAATAACATTCATGGTACTTCTACAATTTTTCTTAATTTATTCTAATATTACACTTGTAAATTGACTGATTTGAATTGAAATCCATAGAAATAGTATCCCCGGATAAGCATGCAAAATTTCATCTTAATATCTTGCACTGGGGAGATACTATTCACAATTAACTAATTTTACATGTTAATCGCCCATGTGTCGGTCGGCCTAAGACACCCGGTATATATATATATATATATATATATATATATATATATATATATATATATATATATATATATATATATATATATATATATATATATATATATATGTTAAAATAACTCTTGTGTTCAATAATTAGATATATGCGTGAATGATAAGCAATTTAATAAAATAATTAATAAAAAAAACTACATATATTATTAAGTTCAAGTGTTGACTACCATTGGTAGCCTATGTCAATTAATATGTCTTTCACTTTATACCAACGCATGAAAGCTGGCGTGGTAGTATAAATTTAAACAAGTGTTATTTGGTTTACTAGTTTTTGCATGTAACTATTTTGAACATATTTAAAATAAAATTCTAAAAATGCCATAGTTTTGTGTTAACAGTAAATCACACTAAATAAATAAATATATTATCACCCATTGCTAAGTGTGCCGATCTGCTTTGTACACAGATTTTGGTAATGATAATGATGTATTTGTACCGTGCGAGCATTTTTCAGGCGTCACCTCACGGGCACTCATTGCTGACGTGGAGAATGCATCACAGGTGTCAATTTGTACCATTTAAAATTCGGAATATTTCTTTTGGCGTCGATCGGGATTGAACCCGGTTCCCCAGACACGCAGCCACTAGACCCCATTAGACATTACTTACCAATAAATAAATCATGCACACTTACTACCTTTCGAATGTACTCCCGCTTTATTTTTGTTTTCTTAAACTACTGGAAGCAGCCTCGTCGCGAGTACTCTTCCACATCTAAATAAATAAATCCATAATTTAGTTTCTCTGTTTCGGAATTAGTATTGTGATCCCAACATTATAGTTTCGAGTACAATTATTTAAATTTTAAAAAAGCTGTAATAGACAGATTCAAATTTAAAAAAAATTCTAAAAAATTCATACAAAAATTTACACAAAAAAATATACGTGTAACAAAAATAATAATTTACTGCGAATGATGAGCCTGTTTTTTATTTATTTGTTATATTTGGCTAATCTATTTTTGTATTTACACTTTAAATAAATTAATTCTGAAAACCCATGTTCACGCATGATCATGCAATGGAGAACAAGAATTTCATTGACGTATTGCTGGATTCGAACCCAGTACCTTTAACGTAACAAGCAAGAACATTACCACTATGCCACGAAATACATTACATAATACTTCATTCAGGAATGATAATAATTATTACATTACATTTGCTATAAATTTTAATTAGTTTTTAATTATTCCTTATTAATTTTAAACAATTAATTATTAATATTATGCAATAAGTATCCATGGACATGTATACAAAAAATTTCAGTAAATATTCAAAATATTCTAATTTCGCATGTTAAATTCCTATATGTAACGGATTTCGAACGCCACCCGTATGTCGATTAGATACACAAATATGTATTTGTACGTAGTATTTAACAAATTTTTAATATACACACATTGTTGACATGTAGTTCATTATTTTGTTACCACATGTCATATGCTAAAACAGTTGTATACGAACACTCCCGAACGATTCGATGTAGAGCCGAGTATGTGCATATTTAAGATTCGGCCTGTTATCACATTCAAACAAGGAGTAGGGATTTCAAGTCGTCTCCCATTGGTAGTACAACTAGTACATCAGCAAAATTTAGATGCTTTATATCTTTTGCAACAATCAATTTATAACATGTTTTTTTTATTTTTCCCTGTTTTACCAATCAACTTTAATATTTTTAATAACTTTTTAATATTTGTAATCATGAGAGAATACCCTATTCTGGGAATTCGTTTCAATTCTCAATCTCAACCAAAAATTGTACAAAGATAATTTTTATATCTCCACCGGAAAAGATTTGAGCCAAATTTTATTTATTGGTCAGGGAGAAATTTGAAAAATATATGTATTACGGCACACGATTAAAAATGAATAAAACTAAAAAACCCTAGCTAATAAGAAAATCAAGTTTATGGTATTTAAAATTATTTTAATTAAGTATTAAAATCTAATAAATTTGAGAAAACAACCCTTCTTCGTCATTTTCTTTCGTACATCCCACGATCCCAGAAAACTTTTTCGCGACCACTAGTTTGAATACCCAATAAAAAGCACGAATCACTGTCACTAACCTAATAATTCTACCAAAAATTTACCTTAATGGAAATTGTCAAATATTAAAAAAATAATAATGTAAATGAAAGCCTCAACAGAGAAAATAGTATGTAACACACATTACACAAGGCAATTCAAGCACTCGTTCGTTCGCCCGCTTGCCGCTGTGCGCTCGTGAGCGAAACTCGTGCTAGAATCGCTAGAATACGTTGCCTTCTGTTACTTTTGTTTTAATATACTATTTCGACAGAAGTATATAAAAATTGTACTTTCATGTACATACCCTAATCATTTTCGGTATAAGGACAAGAGACACAATTTTTAGGGTTATATTCTACTTTTACTTTGTGCTGCCGTTTTGGTCATGAATCTACGGCTGCACATTGAACTGCCCAGCGAAAGCAAATATTCCCAAGCAACCAAATGACGCGATATTGACGGATATATAACGCAATTTGTTGACGTCACAAAAACGATTATGCGTGGGTCGAATCGACGTGGTTTACCGACGAAAATTTGACGTCGTTTATAGACGTTACATAGACGCAGATTACATACGTGACACAATATTCAAGGAAGATTTAGTACATTTTACAATTTTTTTAAAACTTTTATCATTGCTTTCAGGTTCAAGAAACATAAAAGTAATTATCAAATATACTAAAATATTTTTTTTTTGTTAAAACAGCTATACATATATTTTACAAATGACTGAGACGGTCGCTGAACGTTTCTATAACGTGAACATTGACAAGTCAATATTAAACGTGTGTCGAACGTTTCTTCAACGTCAAAATAATGACGTCAAGTAACGACGTCGCATCGACCAGAAACGTCGAAAATTTTACGTTAAAAACACGTCGTCTAAACGTCATCCATCGACACGTCGATGTTATGTTGCTTGGGTTTTCATCTTCACCTTCATCTTGAAAGCATTCGATATCAAAACAACTTTAAAAATAACAAAAAATGATGTTTTCGGGTTTACCATTGATCTAATAATTAGTAAATTGTAACGAGTTCTATGAACTACAAAAACGAATACATCTGCATAACGACCTTGGAAAACCCAAAAAAAAATCACACTCATTTATATAAATATTCGTTTCACACTTTTGCAGTATGTCAAAATGAAGGCATACATGCAGTTTCTTTTCTGTCTTACTCTCGTAATCAGTACAAGTTATGTTGAAAGCAAATGTCTAAATGGATATGACATGAGTATTTGCTCAACAATTTTTTGTGAAACAGCAAAGACATGTCACGAAGGCTCAACTTTGGTCAAATATGATCCAGACAATTGTATTTGCTGTGATGTTTGTCACGATAAGGATGGTAAGCATATTTATTTATTTGGAAAATGAAAAATTTATGTATGTATATTATATTTTTTTATAGGTAAATATGTGGATGCTAAAGAATGGTGGTGAAAAATAATATTATATTTTATGTTAATTATATTATGAATACCTAAATATAAGTATGTTTAAATATATATTATACTGTAAATTCTAAGTTTAATATATTATTAACAGAATTTGGCAATATTTAAATAATTAAGTACATATTTAAATGTTTAAGTATATTACAAATACAAACTGTTTTTTCATACCGATTATCATTTATGATACTTAACAAACTTTATTTTCATTTTGATACAGATTATCATTATGATACAGATTTTCTTTTTATTTCGATACAGATTATCACTAACCAATTTATTGGTTTATAGTTTATTTTTTGATTATTATAATTATTATAAAATGGCATGTATGCAACTCATGTACCGGGTGTTTTTTTTTTCGAGGAGCACATATGAGATTAACATGAGAAATCAGTTTTTTGCAGATTGTTGCCCCCTTCCCCCCCACCACTTTATACTTAGAACGATGGTTGTGGTATCAATAGAAAGAAAGAAAATTTTGCATCAAATGACACAAAATACATGTAAATGAATTATTAAATTCCGAGGAAAGATTTTTATGAAAAGTGAACTTCTCCAGAACTGAACCCAGGATCTTACTATGTCTTCTATAGACTTACCTGGAGCATCCTACTACTATCCATTTCAGAATTATAGTCAGTAGAATTTGAAACTTAATAACGTGCTTTAAAAAATTCAAAGATTATGAAACACACTTGTAATTCTGGACCATACATTTCTACGTAATGTTGATATTTGAAATTAATTAATGGAGACTAAATGACCACATTTGTAAAAGGCGTGGTTTAGGTTGGGTAGGTGCGGGAAAGTCGTTCAACTCCTCATTCTGTAACCTAAGGTGGGGGTGGGCAGTTTATTTACTATGACCCGTTGGAGTGCTCAACATCGTGCGTACGCCGTGGAGGCTTTTTTTCGTAATAATGAGTGTTTTGTGGCCACCGGCGCGCCCTCCGGACCCATTTCAACCTCGCTCAGCGTGCAGGGCCGGATACGAGGTCTAACACCAGCTCGGGCAAATAGTGGCAGACCGGCCCGAGTGGTTGTTTTTGAAAACATTATAATTATTTTAAATCGTCACCAAAGTATACAAAAATCATCATTAAAAGTTCAGAAATCGGCACTAAAGTAATCCATTACTTATACGACGATTTCATGCAAATGCATTGTTGCCAACTTTATGATATTTATTGTACATATAAGCAGGGCATCAAACCAAAACTGGAACCAAACCGCAACATTTTAGCGAACCCAAACGCAGAACCGAACCTCAGATATATTTTTCAATTGAACCCGAGTCGGAACCGAACCGGGTTCAGGGTTCTGCTGCGGTTCAGGTTCAATATTGGTTCGAAACGTAAGCGTAATCGTAATAGTGTTAGATGCAGTCAGTGGCGTATTTACGGGGGGGGGGGTCAGGGTGTCCGGACCCCCCCCCCTTCCGGTAAGCAATACGTACGCTAGACAAGGAGCTGTTTGAGGCATGCTTCAAATGCAAAATGCAATGAGTACGTAAAAGATAAGAGATAGAGATCCTGACCGTGAGCGTACGTGAATACAATTAAATTTTATAAGTAGGTTTACGACATCTACTGTACATTGCTGCAAGCCAGATTAAATGTTTGGGGTGTAATCTGTAACTCGTCATGTTAATTTTAACATCCTGTTTAAATTTTTCACTACTAATAATAGTAGACATTAAATAGAAAATTGTTTCTACTGGATACATCGAACAAAAACATAACCTGTCTAACATTTTTCTTTTAATGTAATGAAACATAGGCCCTGTATAATAGTCGCGCCATATTGTGTTGTCTTTAGCCAAGTCAACAATCTGTTAAATATATTCTCTTTTCTAAAATGTTGTGTGATATGGTAATTTATTTTTGTATATAAAACGGAGAAAACATGCAGCTTCACATTCCTTGAAAAAAGTAATTTTTAATTATAAGGCATTTGACCTTGAATGAAAAAAAATTTTCACCTGCGGCGCCTTTTCTTCTGAATTCCTTCCCTCACCATAATTTTGGACCCCTCCCAGAAGAAAATCGTAAATACGCCACTGGATGCAGTTGGCTTGTTCTTATCGGGCACACACCCTACTTCTTGCTTTGAATTATTAATTCCGACTCGCATTTTAAATTATCTCTATATAAAGATTGTTATCCAAAAACCAATATACCTACAGGTATATTCAAAAACCTTTAATTCACCTTTCATTAGATAGAACCGAACGTGAACCCAAAACAAAACAAAACCGCAAACTTTATTGATGTTAGAACTAGAACCGCGGACAAACCCATCTCTCCAAAATAATATTAACGTGAACCTGAACAGAATCAAGTTTTTGGCGGTTTCTATAGCCTGCATATAAGATAATTTAGGTAGAGGTGTACAATGTATAATAGTAAATTTGTTCATAAAATGACAAAAAAATATGTGCAAGAACGAATTAAATAATTCTGATGAAGTTTGAGATAACACACATAATTTTGAGTATTCATTACGATAACTTCAATGTTCAAAGGTTCGCAACACTGAATAAGTTCGTTTGTTTGACTTACAGCAACTGTCAGATTTGTCAACATAACCTATAAACATATGCATCTCGGCACTGTTCCTTTTTATCACTCATATGGTTTATTTTCCACGGCCTCTGTAACTAAATTCCACACTAGTGATAAAAAGTAGAACTTCAGTACTTGATACATTAATAACTATTTTTCCTTTGATTATTTATTTAAAAATTACAGTAAAAATAACAATAATTATTCCGGACGACCTGATTTTAAGGTTCAGCCCACCAGGCATTTGCCCGGTTGCCCAGTGGCCGTATCCGGGTGTGTCCGAGGTTGGTTAAATGAGCAAAATTGTGTCATTTTGAATAAAAAAATTTGGTGACATCAGCAAAAAATAAATTGTATCAGCGGTTCCCAAAATGTAAGACAAAATATGTATTTTTTAAATGGAACATTTTTTTATTGTTTTATTGGAAAGTGTATTTTTTCTCTTTTCAATAAGGTAATGTTGTTTGTGTACAATTTTTTGAAATAAACGAGTTATTTAAGTTTGAAAATAAAAAAAATTGTAGGTATATTGTTTCTAGTTAATTTTTTCTTATAAACTTATTATTTTATTAACTTTTATATTTTAAATTTTACAGTAATAATAAAATATTCAAAGTAAATATTCAAATTAAAAGCTATCATTTCTTTCATTTCTTCATTCAGCTCTTTTAGGCGTAGTTTCGACCGTTCTACTGATATTTAATTACATATTGGCAGGCCTGTAATTATTTCTCGTAATTCTTCAACATGCTTACTGCAAATTAGTTAATAAAATAAATAAATTTATAAATAAAAACAATTGTTTTCATGGCTTACTTCGCTAAATTACCTAACTAAATTCAGTATACAAAATTTTCATTTTTAAACGTAAATAACTCGTTTATAAGGAAAACAATACCTTAATGAAAAGAGAAGAAAATACTCTTTCCAATAAAAGAATAAAAAAATATTATGGTTCCATTTAAAAAATATATATTTTGCCCCATATTTTGGGAACCGCTGATACAATTTCATTTTTGTTAATATCACCAACTTTCTTATTCAAAATAGTACAATTTTACTTATTTATCCAACCTCGTACCTCTTCAAATAAAAAAGTTACCAATGAGTAAGTTTATAGAGACATTCTGTATATATAATAACCCCCATTTTTACCGAGTTTGAAGAAATGCTCATCTTTATTGATGTCTATTATCAATATTCATGAATGGAAAAAATTAAAATTTTAATATATTATTGCCATGGGTTTTATGAATAATTTAAACGTTAATTATTTTTTTTGATTTATTAATATTTTGTAACAATTAAAATAGTAAAAGTGTTAGATCTCAACTTCTATAAATAAATAAGGATTAAAATTTGGCATGTTGATTAAGAATGCAGTTTTATATAAAATATTAATAATTTTTTATTTAAAATCGAATAGTTTAATTTTAATATTTGTTTTCTGTTCACGTATGTATAAGCATGGCGCGCTTTTACGATAAAAAATTATTAAAATTAAACTAATCAAATTCAAATAAAAATTTATTAACATTCTATATAAAAACTGCATACTGAATCAACATGCCAAATTTCAATTCTTAATTATTAAGAACGATAGCTATAGGTTTCATTAAAAATCAAATGCAGTTGAACTAAAAACAATTTTGACTTTTTAATACCTACTACGAATTGCTTCAAAATTAAAAGAACTTTCATTTAAAATAATGAAAAAATTAGAGTGGATGACTCAATTCTGAAATGGATAGTACGAGTAGTAGTATACAATTCTCAACTCTGTTAATAAAATATTTATTAAAATAAATAAATAATTATAAACTACAATATATAAATATATATTTATTCAACATTATATAATGAACATAGAACATAGGCATTACTTATCCCCATGTTTCTTTGGGATTCACAAATTTACCTATAAAAAAAAATATACAAAATTATTACATATTTTTCATTTTCCAAATAAATAAATAAATATCATTACCATTTTTATCCTTACAAGCATCGCAGCAAATACAGTTATCTGGATCATATTTGACCAAAGTTGATCCTTCGTGACATGTTTTTGCTATTATACACTTTACTGTTGAACATACATTCTCGCCAAATCTATCTAGACATTTACTTTCCACATAACTTATGCTGATTACAACAATAAGACAGAGAAGAAACTGCATGTATGTCTTCATTTTGACTTTTGACTTTATACTGCAAAAGTGTGAAACGAATTGTTTATATACATGCGTCTGATTTTTTCGGGCTTTTCCAAGGCCATTATGCAGATGAAACTCGTTATCATAAATTTTGGGTTTATTTGTCAATACCGAGTGAGTCAGGAGGAAAGTAGGAGTGTATACTACACATAAATACTGGGTAATTGAAAAAATATGAACAAATGGGGTCCTCCACTCTAATTTTTGTTATTTTAAATGAAAGTTCTTTTAATTTTGAAGCATTTTGTAGTATTAAAAAGTCACTAGCTGTACCCGTTGTAAATATTTGCAACAAACAATATTATGAGACAATGTTATTTAATTATTAATTTTCTGTATATTCAATGTTTGGTAATCTTCTACACTCTTTTTTAACCACCGATAAAAGGATAAAATTTAACCACGAATGGTATTCGGATTCTTGGCAAAAATCTTCTAATTTTTATTGTGTTTTGAGGTGTTATATTTAAGTACGCGCTTTAAATAGATTCCTGTCCGAATCGACTCGTTTCTAATAAAAACTGATAACACTGAAAATATAGACACTATATTTCCAGTACATTATCTTCCCGCAGTTCTATGTATTTTGTACATTGTACAAATTAAATACTGAAAGTTTTTTAGAATTGATTCTATATTTGCAGTAAAATTATAACTCAAACATACTATATCAATCAGAATTTTTTATTATTGTTATTGCATATAGCTGGCTGCTTTATGAAGTTTAGTTTCTTTATTTTTACCTTCCGTCACCTTTAGGTAAGGAAGGTATTGTCTTTGGTCAAAAAATTCGGTGGTGAGTTTTTGATGAATAAGCACGTTTTAGGGTCCCTACAATACGATTTTACTATTTTTACGATGATGTCTGTATGTGTGTGTGTGTGTGTGTATGTATGTGTGTCCGTGTGTGTGTGTGTGTGTGTGTGTGTGTGTGTGTGTGTGTGTGTGTGTGTGTGTGTGTGTGTGTGTGTGTGTGTGTGTGTGTGTGTGTGTGTGTGTGTGTGTGTGTGTGTGTGTGTGTGTGTGTGTGTGTGTGTGTGTGTGTGTGTGTGTGTGTGTGTGTGTGTGTGTGTGTGTGTGTGTGTGTGTGTGTGTGTGTGTGTGTGTGTGTGTGTGTGTGTGTGTGTGTGTGTGTGTGTGTGTGTGTGTGTGTGTGTGTGTGTGTGTGTGTGTGTGTGTGTGTGTGTGTGTGTGTGTGTGTGTGTGTGTGTGTGTGTGTGTGTGTGTGTGTGTGTGTGTGTGTGTGTGTGTGTGTGTGTGTGTGTGTGTGTGTGTGTGTGTGTGTGTGTGTGTGTGTGTGTGTGTGTGTGTGTGTGTGTGTGTGTGTGTGTGTGTGTGTGTGTGTGTGTGTGTGTGTGTGTGTGTGTGTGTGTGTGTGTGTGTGTGTGTGTGTGTGTGTGTGTGTGTGTGTGTGTGTGTGTGTGTGTGTGTGTGTGTGTGTGTGTGTGTGTGTGTGTGTGTGTGTGTGTGTGTGTGTGTGTGTGTGTGTGTGTGTGTGTGTGTGTGTGTGTGTGTGTGTGTGTGTGTGTGTGTGTGTGTGTGTGTGTGTGTGTGTGTGTGTGTGTGTGTGTGTGTGTGTGTGTGTGTGTGTGTGTGTGTGTGTGTGTGTGTGTGTGTGTGTGTGTGTGTGTGTGTGTGTGTGTGTGTGTGTGTGTGTGTGTGTGTGTGTGTGTGTGTGTGTGTGTGTGTGTGTGTGTGTGTGTGTGTGTGTGTGTGTGTGTGTGTGTGTGTGTGTGTGTGTGTGTGTGTGTGTGTGTGTGTGTGTGTGTGTGTGTGTGTGTGTGTGTGTGTGTGTGTGTGTGTGTGTGTGTGTGTGTGTGTGTGTGTGTGTGTGTGTGTGTGTGTGTGTGTGTGTGTGTGTGTGTGTGTGTGTGTGTGTGTGTGTGTGTGTGTGTGTGTGTGTGTGTGTGTGTGTGTGTGTGTGTGTGTGTGTGTGTGTGTGTGTGTGTGTGTGTGTGTGTGTGTGTGTGTGTGTGTGTGTGTGTGTGTGTGTGTGTGTGTGTGTGTGTGTGTGTGTGTGTGTGTGTGTGTGTGTGTGTGTGTGTGTGTGTGTGTGTGTGTGTGTGTGTGTGTGTGTGTGTGTGTGTGTGTGTGTGTGTGTGTGTGTGTGTGTGTGTGTGTGTGTGTGTGTGTGTGTGTGTGTGTGTGTGTGTGTGTGTGTGTGTGTGTGTGTGTGTGTGTGTGTGTGTGTGTGTGTGTGTGTGTGTGTGTGTGTGTGTGTGTGTGTGTGTGTGTGTGTGTGTGTGTGTGTGTGTGTGTGTGTGTGTGTGTGTGTGTGTGTGTGTGTGTGTGTGTGTGTGTGTGTGTGTGTGTGTGTGTGTGTGTGTGTGTGTGTGTGTGTGTGTGTGTGTGTGTGTGTGTGTGTGTGTGTGTGTGTGTGTGTGTGTGTGTGTGTGTGTGTGTGTGTGTGTGTGTGTGTGTGTGTGTGTGTGTGTGTGTGTGTGTGTGTGTGTGTGTGTGTGTGTGTGTGTGTGTGTGTGTGTGTGTGTGTGTGTGTGTGTGTGTGTGTGTGTGTGTGTGTGTGTGTGTGTGTGTGTGTGTGTGTGTGTGTGTGTGTGTGTGTGTGTGTGTGTGTGTGTGTGTGTGTGTGTGTGTGTGTGTGTGTGTGTGTGTGTGTGTGTGTGTGTGTGTGTGTGTGTGTGTGTGTGTGTAACAAAATTTTCGTCTACGATAACTTCCATACTACAATTCTAAAAATTATAATTGTTTCGTATTTCTCTTCGTTACATCCATGCGAAGAGCTGATTAGATTTTGGTTAGAATTGGACAACCGGAAGTACCCTCATTTGAAGATTTTAAGTTTTTCTTGAAAAAACTATGTTAAATATCATTTTTTCACATTTAATGTTATTATAAATATTAAAGAATATTTTATTTTCTATACGGTTTGACTGCATTTTATACCTAATATTAAATGGATATAGAGTTAAAAAATTATAAAGAAATTAAATTTCATAAAATAGCCATAGCTGTGGAAACAGCTACAATATTAAGAAAATTTTGATTGAAATATGTCAGTGTCAAGTGAAATTGACATAGTGTGTTTGTCTTATAATTTTACTGGAAATAGGTATAGGATCTTTTGCTTTCTGTATGGAATTTGTATAAAATACATACAACTGCTTTAAGGTAATGTACAAGAAATAATAATAATAAATCTTTTATTTCTGCAGATACATTACACTGTATATAGAAAACGTCACAAAATAATAATTTTCTGTATGAAATTTGCATAAAATACATGCAACTGCCGGAAGGTAATGTACAAGAAATAGAATATTTAATTTAGCAAGGAACTTTCCGTATGAAATTTGTAGAATATGAAGTATTAAATGTAATCACAGCGCATAGAGAATAAAATATTCTTTAATATTTATAATAACATTAAATGTGAAAAAATCACGCACACACACACACGCATATATATATATATATATATATATATATATATATATATATATATATATATATATATATAAACATACAGACATCATCGCAAAAATAGTAAAATCGTATTCTAGGGAATCTAAAACGTGCTTATTCATTAAATTTTTTTGACCTTATCTAAAGGTATGAGGGAAGGTAAAAAACATTATCTAAATTCGTCCAGCAGAACTTCCAAACTGAGTGAGACAAAAATAAGCATTTTAAATATATAGATAATTGTCTTTAGTTTAACTGCACTAAATTTTTAAAGAAACCTATAGCTATCTTTCTCGCACCAGAAATAGTTGTGACGTAGATGTATAAATAAAAAAACTCAAATATTTCAAAAATTAACAATTTTTTTAATACTTTTTTCGTCTCATCCATGGTTGTTTCTCATTTACTTTCAATATAACTAACATTTTACCTAATTTTCTGTTATGATAGAAGACCCTATTGCTATTTTCTTTATTATTAATTTTTACAGAGTTGCGCGTGAATGTAAATGCTACTTTTGGGTGTGAAAAGATCCGATTTCGCCGGAAACAAAATCTTCATAATTTGTTTAAATGGAATAGTAGGTATATAATTTTATATCTTCGAAAAGTATTTTAAATTAGCTTTACAGTGATCAATGAGGTTAAAGACTTGCATTTTTATTTTAAAAAATCTGATGTGGCCAGCACATTACCTTCCGTCAGTTCAGTTATATGAGGCATTTACGAAAATTCTACCGGTGAACTGTTACCGGTAAACAGCTGATTATCAGGTTATAGCTACCGGAATCGATATTTTAAGAACGCAAGTGGTAAACAGGGTAGATCCATAACCTATAAAAAAATTGAAAATTTGAAACAGGTTAGAAATTTGATATACCTAGTTAACAGAAGATCTTGACATGGCGCCTGATAGTGTGCAAAATAGTGGTTCTGCATCCAATAAATGTAAAAAGTGCAAAAATACCGCAGTAAGTGGTGTAAAATGTGTTACTTGCGGTACTATATCACACTTTAGTTGTGCTAAATTATTAAAAAATGTAACAACAATTGACGAAAACACGATTGACTGTTGTATATTAGAAGACAAGGAAGACCTTGACACGTCCTTTGCAAGTGCCGCTGATATTAACTATAGTGCTCTTAAAATGGAAATCAAGTATCTTAATGAACTTTTACTTAGCAAAGATATTATTATATCGAATCAGAGTGATTTAATTTTATCCTTAAAACATCAAATAGCTATGTTAAACAAAATTTTTGATAATTTAACACTACCATTGCCATCTGTGGATTATAAACAAAATTATAATAATAGCAAGAACAATAAGAAACAAGTCAAATCGAAACATGAGAAATCAATCAGTGACAATTCCATCTTATCGACAAATCCAATCGAAGAAACTGTCAAAGATTGTAAACAATCAATGAACTCCAGTTCTCATGTTAATATTATTACTACTGATTCAAGCAATAATTGCAAGGACTCTGTAAATAAATACAATAAACAAGATGTCAAGGATAAGCCGAAATTTGACCCGAAAAACACCGGTAATAACAAAAAACCAAAACGTCGTTCTCTCCCACCAATAATAGGTAACCAACTTAACAATGATTCTACGCGTAGTTCGCTAAAAGCAGCTGAAACTCAACCAACTCATCTGCACGTATATAAGCTACATCCTACGACAACAGAAGAAGAAATAGTAAACTACCTACGCCCACTTATTCCAGAAGTGACATGCGAAAAGCTAGTATCTAAGTATCCGAACTATTATTCATCTTTTAAGGTCACAGTCAGTGCAGAGAACCGTGCGAAGGTTTTGGATCCATCTCTTTGGCCTAGTGGTTCCCGTATTAATAGGTTTTTTCATTTAAAAACCCCTCCCAACCCTCGACTGTGAGTAACACTAGTGTCAGTGAAGTTTATGATTTTTTAATATTAAATTGTGAAGCATTAACTCTAAATAAAGCAAATTTTATAACTTCAGAATATCTAAAAAAATATGAAGATTTGAAATTTTTATGCCTAACGGAGACATGGCGTAATATACATAATGTCAATTTTAATCTTTTTTGTGATTTTACTTGTATGTCAAATTTTTGTAGGTCACAATACAAAGGAGGAGGAGTAGGAATTTGGTGCCATAGCAGTATTTCTAAACAAGTTAAATCTATAGATATTTCGAACTTTTGCAAAGAAAACTTTTTGAGGCTTGTGCTGTTTTATGGGAACCAGATTTCTGCCAGCCTATATTAATTGTAAATGTTTACAGGTCACCTTCCGCAGATTCCAAAATATTATGTGACAGCATTGTTTTAGTTTTAGAAAAACTTTTTAAGATAAATTACAAAGTATTAATTTGCGGTGATTTAAACATAGATCCAGATCGGGATTGTAATGAATACAAATCTCTTTCAGATAATTTAACAACCTATAATATGTTCAATAAAATTGACGTTCCAACAAGAGGACATAATATTTTGGACCATCTGTATACAAATATTGAAAATGGTGTTGCTGTTGTTGAGAACAATATTATTTCTGATCACAAAACAATACTATATAAGAGCAATATTGGGTTTATCAAGCCATCTAATCCAATTACATATAAAAGAGTTTTTAATGAATTAAATATTAAAATTTTCTGTGATGATTTAGCAAACGAATCCTGGTACGAAGTTTATGCTCAGTCAGATACGGAAGAAGCTTTTAATTATTTCTTGAGTACTTTTCTTTATAATTTTAATAAAAATTTTCCTTTACAGAAAATTCGTCCACACAATCAAAATAAAAAATGCTGGGTTGATTCAAATATTATAACTTCTAGCGCTAATTTGAAATCTATCTTTAATTTAAAACAGAATTATCCAGAATTCTCACCATTGTATAAAAAAGCAAAACAAGAGCATATGCGCTTGGTATCTGAAACGAAAAAAAATTATTTTCAAAACAAAATAATTGAATCCGATAATATGGTAAAGACCTCTTGGAATATTATTAAAAAGAGTACCAAAACTGAAGTTAACAATAACTTGCAATTGCGTCATAACTACGAAAAAATAGAGGATCCCTTTAGAATTGCCAATATTTTTAATAATCATTTTAAAGATGCCCCATTAAACATTTTAAACAAAATTCCTAATTGTGATATTATGGGTCAGTCACATTTAAATAATATTTCATGTAATATATTTTTAAATCCTGTCTGTGAATCAGAATTAGTTGACATTATTTTAAATAAACTTAAAAATAAGAAGTCATCTGGATCGGATGAAATTCCAAACTCTATTATTCGTTCAGTAGCACATAATATTGCTGCACCATTGTCTCATATTATTAATCTTTCTTTCCAGAATGGAACTTTTCCAGAAGAACTAAAAATTAATAAAATAATTCCTGTTTTTAAGAAAGGGGAAAAACATAGTGTTGACAATTACAGACCAGTTGCTTTGACATCAGGTTTTTCAAAAATTTTTGAATATTGCTTTTTAAGTAGACTTCAGAGTTTCTTAAATTTAAATAATATTATTACTGATAAGCAGTTTGGTTTCAGGCCGAACAGTTCAACTAAGGATGCTTTACTCTATTTTTACAATGAAATTATTGAAAAGCTAAACAAGGGAGAATATCCCGTTGGAATATTCTGCGATTTGAGTAAAGCATTCGACTGTGTGGATCATCGTAGACTATTAAATAAGCTTGAGTACATTGGGATACGCGGGGTTGCTTTACAATGGATTAACACTTTTTTAAGTAACAGACACCAGTTTGTGACTCTTAATCATACTGAAAAAGATTCAAATACTCATACTATAAAATCTGATTTACTTGAAATCAATGTTGGTTTGCCACAGGGCACAGTATTAGCTCCGGTTTTATTTATTCTTTATATGAATGATTTGAGTAAAGTCCTAGGTGATAATTGTACACCTATCATGTACGCGGACGACACTACTCTGGTTATTTCTGATTCTAACATAGATGCTTTAATTAATAAATGCAATCATAGCGTTCAGTCTTTGATATCTTGGTGTCATGAAAATAAATTATTCTTGAATGATAGTAAAACTAACATTCTACGTTTTCATATGCATCATTCTAACAATTCTGACATACTTGTTAAATTCGAAAATAATTATAAAAAAGGTAATGACGCCGCAATAATTTTAGGTATGCTTATCACTGACAATCTCAATTGGAAGCCTCTCTGTGAAGAGCTTGTCTCAACACTTAATAAATTATGTTTCCAAATTCGACACCTAAAAGAATATTTAAATTTAAACCAGTTATTAATGTTTTACTATGCTTGTGTGGAATCTCGCTTGAGATATAGTATTTGTTTCTGGGGCTCTTCCAACATTAGTCAACGTGTTTTCATAGCACAGAAAAGAGTTTTACGCACAATAGCGGGTGTTCCAGCTTACACGTCGTGTAAAAATTTATTTGAAAAATATAATATTCTCACTCTTGCAAGTATTTTTATTTATGAATCTTGTGTTTTAATTTACAAGAATAAAAAAGCTTTTCCCGTGATCAGTGACTTGCATAGCCACAATACCAGGAACAAAAACGATTTTTATGTACCTAATTCAAAATTAAATGTTGTGAAAAATTCTCCATATAGAATGGGTTTACAAATATATAATAATCTGCCCAACAATTTAAAAAATAGCAAAAATTTTAAGATTTTCAGAAAAGATTTAATATTTTTCTTAAAGCAACATTCTTTTTACAGTCTAAATGACTATTTTACTTTGTAATATCTTTTATATTGTATTGACGTTTTCTACACACTGTATTTGTGTCTACAGAAAATAAACATTATTATTATTATTATTATTATTATTATTAACAAACTTTTAACGCGCGCGCTTCGCTTTGCATCACTACCTTTTTTTTGAGATTATATTCTTCATGAATCCGGTAGATGGATCTGGTAGATATTGCACAATTTTCAAACACGGTAACTTTTTACCACTCGTGTTTTCGAACACAGTCAGTAGATGTGGTATCTACGGGTAGAATTTTCGTAAATGCCTACGTATTTTCTATAAAATCTATACAGAAAGTTCCTTGCAAAAGATTCTAAATTTCTTGTACGTACATTACCTTTCGACAGTTGTACGCATTTTATACAAATTCCATATAGAAAAATTCGAGCAAAAATATCTTATATTTCGAGTAAAATTATAACACAAATATACTATGTCAATTGACACTGACATCTTTCAATCAGAATTTTCTTAATAGTAGCTGTTTCTAGCATAGCTAGCTAATTTATGAAATTTAATTTCTTTATAATTTTATAACTCTATATCCATTTAATATGAAGTATAAAATGTCGTCATATCGTATAGAGAATACAATGTTCTTTAATATTTATAATAACATTAAATGTGAAAAAATGATATTTAACATCGTTTTTTCAAGAAAAACTGTTAAAATCTTCAAACGAGGGTAGTTCCGGTTGACCAATTATAACCAAAATCTAATCAGCTCTTCATATGGATGCAACGAAGAGGAATACGAAAGAATTATAATTTTTGGAATTGTAGTATGGAGTTATCGTAGACGAAAATTTTGTTACTCTCACATTCACACTCTCACGCACGCTCGCGCACGCGCACGCGCGCGCGCGCACACACACACACACAGACTGACACACATACATACATACACACACACACACATACAGACATCATCGTAAAAATAGTAAAATTGTATTCTAAGGACCTTAAAACGTGCTTATTCTTTAAAAACTCACCACCGAATTTTTTGACCAAAGACAATACCTTCCTTACCTAAAGGTGACGGAAGGTAAAAATACTTAGTTATTAAATTTTGAAAATTATATTCATATATTTGTATTCATTATCAATTATCAGTTTCCCAACCCATAACATTTGTGTTATTGTTCCTTCTTTTGAAGATATATTTTGACGATTAGGTACCTAACGTATCATTTGTTTTGATTATTAATGGATGAAAAATACCTCTTTTTATTGTGCAAAAGCAATATATTGCAATAATTGTCGGACATCTTAGAAACACTGTCTTTGTAATAGCAAAATACACAATATGTATAATCCCAAGAATTAACAAAATTACCAACACTCAACACACAACGAAGCACAAATTATTATCGACGCCAAAATCACCTTAATCACATGAATGACAGAATGACATGAATATTCAAATATTTCAAAATGACACTCGTTACCGCGATTACAATACAGTTTCTATTTCATTTTTTGCCGTTGGTTAGACGGAGATAACTTATACCACTCTGAAAAACCGACGACAATGAGATAGCGAATAAAAGTCTCATACAAGCCATGTGTGTATGACAAAGATGCTAGATAAAAGTTTTGTAATTCTTGCATCAGAAATTGATGACGTGGGGATCAACTGGGAGATATAGAGTGTATACATATATTATTTAACCTATCTGTCAAAACCTGTATCTTTCCTAAAGCTTTGAAAGTATATTACACTTAATCAGCATAGTTTTGTTAAAGGAAAATCCACAATCTCTCTACCACTTTGCCAACTACTTGCATCATGTCTCACAGATCGATATTAGTTTGTTGAAGTTAAAGGATTAGAATCTGGAATGTTTTTGGCAAGCTCTTGTGTACCTCAAGGCTCCAATCTTAGACCTTTTACTATTTTTGTTATTTATTAACAATATCACTGAATTCGTATAACATTCAAGCATTTTAATGTACGCAGATGATATCAAATTATTTAAAAAAAGTGAACTCAATTAGTGATTGTTTAGAACTTCAAAACGACATTCATAATTTATTAACTTGGTCAGAAATTAGTAAATTATATTTCCATATTAATAAGTGTAAAGTAATATCATATTCAAAAAAAGAAAATTTCCTACATAATTATCAAATGTATAATCAAATTTTAGAAAGAGTAACACAGTTCAAAGATTTGGGTATTCTGTTTGATACTCATTTAGACTTTGCAAAACATATCAAGTCAACTATATCAACAGCATACAGGAATTTGAACTTTGTTCTAAGAATTTCTAAAAATTTCAAGTATGTATCTACTTTAATTTCGTTATATAATTGTTATATCCGACCGTCTTTAAAATATTATTGTCAAGTTTGGTCTCCTGTCTATAAAAAATATAAAGTTAATGTTGAAAGTATACAAAAGAAATCTGTTAAATATTGCTGGAACAAAAAGTTTAAAATATATAATCATCATTTACATTATGAAACTGGATTAGCCACTTTCAATTTAATATCTCTCGAAAATAGACGAAACATAATATGCATATTATTCATCTACAAAATCATTCATAATGTAGTTAATGATGCTAATATTTTATTCAAATTAAACTTTTATGTTCCGCGAATTAATAGTAGATACCAACAAATTTTTTTGTACGAAATTCGCACTTATTGATAGTAGAAACCAACAAATTTTTTTGTACGAAATTCGCTCGAACAAATTTTGATTGTAATACTCCATGTAATAGAATGTGTTTATTGCTTAGATTTCGACATTTTTTCCGACTCTCCTTATAGTTTCTTTAAGAATAAACAATATCTCCTTACAGAAATAAATTGAAAATAGAATAATATGTAATATTGTTATGCTATCATAATTTACCTTCTTATGTAAATCTTGTATTACTTTAGTTTTTGTTTTTCTCACGGCACACTACTTTATTAATGTTGTTGTATTACTTATTGTAAACTCCCTCTGTAAATGGGATTTATCCTGTAGAGTGCTTAACAATAAAATAAAAAAATATAGTCCGAAGAAAGACATTTATGAAAAATTCACGGATTTTACCAGGTCTTGAACTCAGAACCTTCAGATAGGTATCTAGTAGGATGCTTTACAAACAAACTGTCTCCAATGTTAGTCTTAACCGAGTATACCATTCTATTCAGAACATTAAATATTCAATAAGTATAATACAACCTTTTTAGTTTATGTTATGTACCAAATCAAATTCGAAGAAACAAAAATTATTGCAAGACCTGCACGCCTCAACAACAGGTTAATTAGAGAAGCCATAGAGATTTATAAAACCAAGAATAATAATCTCAATCATTGCGACGGATTAAAACTTAGTCGAGCATGGCTTCCTATATTAAATACATATGTTGTAATTTTGTTACCTTGGTTACTTGTTGCTAATGTTTTGTAATTATTTATTTATGTATTTTCCATGAAGAAGGCTGAAACGTCAGGTATTAAATAAAAATACAGAATATGAACTAAAAAGGTTGTATTATTCTTATTGTATTATGAGTTCTAAAAGATTTTTTAATAATTTATTAAATATTCATTTGACAGCGCGACATACTTACTGAAACCACGCCTCAGTAAATATGTATATTTATTGTAAACTGTTTTATTCAGTTATCTTTGTAACATTCAGACCTTTCAAGTCTAGAGCATTCTACTAAACACTTGTAGCAAGCAAATTAATTAAATTATTATATACTTACATTAATTATTTTTGCAATAAGAACAACAGACACAATTTTTCGGATCATATTTTACTAAATGCTTTCCTGGTGGACAAGAAGATTCTGTACGACAACGTCGTGTCGAGCAGAATGTTTCGTCTTTACCTTCTTCACACTTACTTATAACATTACTTACAACAAATATTACAAGGAATAGAACAATATTTTTTTTGTTCATTTTTAAAGTATTCGATACGAAAACAACTTTGAAAACAAGAAACAAAACAGAATGCTGATTTTGTGTTATATACTAGCACTAGCGTTGATACCACAACCATTTTTCTAAGTTAAAATTGGGGGCAACAGTCTGCAAAAACCTGATTTCTCATGTGTGTAGGTACACCGAAAAAAAAAAAAAAAAAAACACCCGGTATATGCCAACACTTACGTAAATAAATTGGGATTTACCCATGTTTTTAAACTAAAGGTATGTGAAATATGTTTTATTTTATAAACAATATTTATTCATTTAACGAACTTATTGTGGCGTTAAAATTTCCTGTTATTATTCAGGAGTGATGAGGATAAATATCTTGTATATTTTCCAATGTTTCGGCAAATAATTCTAGTTGTGTGGTGTGTGGAGTGTTCATAAGAAGGTGAGAAATATATTACTCCTAAAATTATATTTCTGATATTGTTTTCAATGCTCAGGAATATCCAATGTATTTTTTGATTGACGTTTTTTATATATCACCGTGGGATAAGTTATAACTTAACGCACTCATTTTAGTTATCTAATGGCCTTGTTAGCCCAGTAAGTGCGGTAATGAAATTCTAGTGTGGTAATAATTTCAATACCGCTCTCATTGGGCTATCAAAGCTATTACTTCTTAACTTAGGACTATGTCCTGTTATTACTGCTTTGTTGGATTTCTTTTCTACGGAGGGGTACCTTGTGATGTTGACATCCAGCTCTCCTTCCATCGTTTAGGAGGTCTACCTGGCGGTCTTTTGTTGAGAGGTTTGAAAGTTTTTGCCCACTTCGTTATCCTATCTTCGTTCATTCTATCTACCTGGTCTCTCCACTGACGTCTTCTGCTTCTTACCCATCTGACTACATCCTCTATTTGAAGTTCTTCTCTAATGGTGTTGCTTCGTATCTGATCTCGTAATGTTACTCCTTTTATTGTTCTTAGTGTTTTCATCTCTGTGGTTCTCATAATATTTTTAGTTGTACATGTCTCAGCTCGAGTTTCTGCTGCGTAGGTCAGAATTGGTCTTACACAGGTCTTGTAGATTCGTACTTTGCTCTCTGTTGACATATACTTGTTTTTCCAAATTACTTCTTTGAGACATCCGGATATTTTTGAGGCTTTAATGGAGTTTTCTCTGGTTTCTTCTGTCAAATTTCTACTGCTTGATATGTACGACCCAAGATAGTTGAATTTCATTACTTGTTCGATAATAGCTATTACAAATTACATAAATAAAATCAGTGCGATATGGTATACGGTGATATATAAAATTCTGTACGATATTCGTGGGATACTACATCATTAACGCACTACGTGATTACCCTACTACAGGCTCGTAGAGCAATTCACAATACGTGCGTTAATAATGTCTATATCCCACTCATATCGTAAATAACTACTATGTCATGCATTGAGAATATTATTATACCACCTATGGCTCTGCTAGTGTTGCTAGTTGCTGAAATCTGATGTTCAAAAAATGTGGATTTTCTTTTAAGTTGTATACAATCCAATCTTTTACAAAGACAAATAATTTCGTGACTCGCTATGAAGTATTGTTCTAAGTTATTAAGTTTAAAAATATTGTCGTATCCTTGGGTATTCCAAAACATTAAATGTACTATTGAATTTTTCTGTTGGTGTGTTGCTTCTAATTTTTTTGGAGTTGTAGTTATTTTTGATCTTGTTTTGATATGTTTATCTGGCGGTCCTAATTTTTGCTTTGCAGCTACAACCATGGGCATAACTAGAAAAAAATTCTAGGGGGGGGGGCAAGCCATTTGAATTCGAAATGCAAAGTAAATAGGAAATCCCATTTTGTCGTATGTACGCATTAAAAAGTGTGTTTTGAAAATCACTGTTCTAGAATATTTCAAAAAATTATTGGATATCCCATTAAATTCTAGAATATTTCGAAAAATTCTAGAATATTCTATAATTTTTTGACAATTTTAAATAAGTATATTGTAATGTGCAGTACCCGCCGTCGTCGGCACTGTCACCGCCGCGGTCCCCGTCGCTGTCGCCGCCGCTGTTGCAGGGACGAGCGAGTGTCTATTTTTAGCAATGACGCAACAGACTTGTCGAAACCTTCTTAATTATTTGGTTGATGTAACCTATTGTGTAAGAGTTTTTATCTGGAATAGTATTCTAGTAAGTTCTCGAATACAAATGCCGGGGTATATAAGCACCGTTAGCGAAGGCATTGGACAGTATGATATAAATAAGCGTTGCGTGTTAAACAGTTGGTGATATAAACAGATAGTCGACAAGTGGTAAACATAAATAAATATTTAGTAAAGAATACAGGCAAGACGCATCTTCAACCAACCAAGTGGAGATTACGCACAGCGACGGGAGAACAAGCTACCACATTAGGAGAAATAGATATGACCATCCTTTAAACATCGTGCGCTGGTAGCTGACGTTGAAGATGAATTAATACTTGGAATGGACGTTATGAAAAAGCACGGTTTTACTCTTGACCTGAAGAATGGAGTAATGATGGTCCATGAAGAAGAACTTGTTTTAAACCCACGAGAAGACAAAGCTGTGCGCGTACTAATGGCCGAAGATGTTACCCTTCCAGAACGAAGTGAATCTATCGTGCAAGCACAATTAGATGATAGTTTCTGTAAGGGGAATATTGTTATGCTTGAGCCCAAGAATGATGATGTGAAGACTGGTACTGGAGTTGTAGGAAAATCACTGATCAAAGCCAGTCAAGTAATACCAGTTCGAATAATGAACGTAAATTTTTATTCTGTTGTTCTTAAGAGAGGAACAATTGTAGGAGAATCTTTGGCAGTATCCTCGATTATTCGAACTGTGAAGGCCAAAGGAAACATATCTCAGGAAGTTCCGGACACATTAATTAACCAATTATCAACCTCCTTCCAAGAACTGACCGCCGACCAGAGAAAAAAGGCGAAGAAATTAATTGGAAGATTTCAAGATGTGTTTTAATTTGCCAAGAAGACCACTAATGTGGTTCACCATAAGATAGAAACCGGCGACGCAGACCCGTCCGCCAACCAGCAAGAAGACTACCATTGGCGAAGCGTGAGAAAGCGGCTAGAATTATTGAAGACATGAAAAAGGAAGGTGTGATCGAACCTTCAAGCAGTCCGTGGGCTTCACCAGTGGTGTTAGTGAAGATGAAGGATGGCTCTATACGATTTTGCGTCGATTACCGTCAACTTAACAAGGTGACCAAGAAGGATAGCTACCCGCTACCCCGAATAGACGATACGCTAGACAATATGGCTGGCTCGAAGATTTTCTCTACTCTGGATCTAAAGAGCGGATACTGGCAAGTAGATTTGGATCCAAAAGATAAGGAAAAGACAGCCTTCACCATTGGTACCGGACTGTGGCAATTTACTGTAATGCCATTTAGGCTCTGCAATGCCCTTGCAACGTTTGAACGACTCATGGAAACAGTATTGGCTGGACTATCATGAAAAACCTGTTTAGTCTACCTCGACGACATTATTGTGGTAGGTAACATTCGAGGACCACATGAAGAATTTGGAACAGGTTTTCCAGAGATTGCGTAAGATGGTTTCGGGTAAGGGTATTGCAGATGACCCGGAAAATATAAAGGCTGTGAGAGATTGGCCAGCTCCTAGAGACAAACACGAACTTAGAAGTTTTATTGGTTTGTGTACCTATTATCGACGATATGTACCTGGATTTGCTAACATAGCCAAGCCACTGACAAGGCTTACTGAATAAGGTCCCAGATTTATCTGGGAAATGGACTGCAAAGTTGCGTTCAAAAAACTGAAACATGCTTTGACAAGCGCACCTGTCCTGAGTTATCCTTGACCTAAAAGAGAGTTTATACTAGACACAGATGCCAGCAACGTGGGAATTGGTGGCGTTCTCTCCCAGATACAAGACGGACATGAAAAGGTTATTGCCTATTTTAGTAAGACCTTGTGAAAACCAGAGAGAAATTACTGTGTTACCAGAAAAGAACTCTTGGCTGTCGTGAAATCCGTGGAACATATCTACAAATATTTGTATGGAAGTAAGTTTTTGATTAGAACTGACCATGCTGCATTAAAATGGCTGCTACAATTCAAGAATCCTGAAGGTCAGGCGACTAGATGGATTGAAAGACGATTTCAAAATCGAGCATAGGACAGCCATCGTAATGCCGACGCATTGTCCAGAAGGCCGTGCCAAGATGATTGCAAGTATTGTAGTCGATTAGAAGAGACAGTAGTCGACGATAATTGGCAGCTTGTTGGACTACGCGAAGATCAAGAAAAAGACCCGACTTTGAAAATTATACTGGAATGGAAAACAGAGGAAAGCAAACCAGTATGGGAAGATGTTGCACCGCACTCACCGAGTGTAAAATCATACTGGCAGCAATGGGACTTCATTGTGATTGAGGATGGCCTGTTAAAACGTGTGGTAGAAAATGCTGATGACACTGAGAAGAGAACTCAGTTAGGTATTCGTAAGAGTAGAGTACCAGACGTGTTGAAAGAGATCCATGATGGATCTGGGGGGCATTTTGGCGTCATTAAAACGCTAGAAAGATTACGCCAGCGGTTTTACTGGGTTATCTTCATGGAAGATGTTAAATATTGGTGCAAGAAATGCCTGGTTTGAGCTGGAAGTAACGGTCCGCATAAACGACGAAAAGCTCCAATGCGTCAATACAACGTTGGTAGTTGGCAGATATTAGGAATTAATAAAACTAGAACAACTGCATTACATCCGCAGTCTGATGGCATGGTTGAACAAATGAACAGAACGATCAACCGATATTTGTCGAAGGTAGTCTCCAACCACCAAAGAGGCTGGGACCGACATCTCCATCTGTTCCTGATGGCTTATCTATATAACGATATATATTTTGTTAATTCTTGGGATTATACATATTTTGCATTTTGCTATTGCAAAGACGGTGATTTTAAGTTTTCCGACAATTATTGCAACATATTACTTGTGGACAATAAAAAGGGGTATGTTTCATTCATTATATTTATATCGTATTTATTCAATTGGTTTATTATTTCTAAATAACTATTAAATACTTCGAATTTTGATGAATAACGAAATTGACACAATATAGGTCATACTGTCAGTTTTTACCAGTTTTGACATTACATCATAATTATTCAATTGCGAAATATGTAAGTGTCACTATCAAACTAGAAAATTAAATCCAAGGAGGATAGAAATGGAGTAAGCATTCAATGCTAGGACAGCCATGGTAACAGAGTTTCGTTTAATCCGATTCCGCAGTACCCTTTCAGAGCGCTGTTGTTCATATTTTATACTTATAAAATATAAAATTAAATTATTAAAATTTTTAAAATGAATACAATATATGTAAGAATGTGACAGTATATTTATATAAACTGTAATACAGTACATACAGAAATATTCTAATATTTGTAAATACAAAATAATGCATAGTAATTACAAAATATACCCTAAATCATGTTCATTAAAAGCAAAGTTTCTCTGTTTCATTTACTATTTATGGTTTATATTTTATGACGATTATATCCAATTCGTAGTATCTTAGAATACGTTCCGCGCGGTCGAATTCCACGCGGTCGAAATCCCACGCGGTCGAAATACCATGCGACCGAAATCCCACGCGATCAAAATGTACCCCCACCACTTTGTCCGTTCTACAGAAGTTCAAATCTTTCCACGCCGTCGAATCCCACCCGGTTGAAATGTTACACGATACAAATCCGTCGCTCCCGTACCGCTCTCTTTATCGATCGTATTGCATTCTAACAATCTATGCTTCGTGGTAGTTCCGCGTCAAAGATAATATATTTTTAAAAAAATTTAAAACATTTATTATACAACGAACTATTTAATGAATGAAGCAAGAAAAGAATTTACCTATACATTTTAAATAAACATGATAGTTTACTAGTTATTTAATATTATAAAATAATTAAATTTATTTTCAAGTAGACAAGTATGTGTAGATATATCAAGTCACCGTTATTGTCAAAATATGCGGAGCGGAAGAAAATATATATGGAAATAAAAGCAACATTATTCACATAATATGACAGCTAATTTAAAATGGCAGACCAGCAATATCAATAATTTTACTTAAAATGTATAAGTTAATTCTTTTCTTGCTTCATTCATTAAATAGTTTGTTGTATAATATATGTTTTAAATTTTTTTTAATATATTATCTTTGACGCGGAACTACCAGGAAGCATAGATTGTTAGAATGCAATACGATCAATGAAGAGAGCGGTACGGGAGCGAGGGATTTGTATCGTGTAATACTTCGATCGGGTGGAAATATTTTAATTTCTGTAGAACGGACAAAGTGGTGGGGGTACATTTCGACCTTGTGGGATTTCGACCAAGTTGGATTTCGACCGCGCGGGATGTTTCGGTATCTTATAGGTAAATTAATATAAACCCACAGCCGCTCCGTGCGCGTGGGCAGGTTGTGCCCTGCACAAAGGCGCCTAGGGGCACTAGTATGTGCTATGTGCACAAAAGCGCCTTATACCCACGGAGCGGCCCTGGATGAACCTTTTCATTAATTCTTTCACATAACTCTTAAGATTTTGGTTTTAAAGGACTTATTTAATTAGAATTGTCATAGAAAAATAAAGATGTGTTAAAATAAAACTTAACATAGTTGATGGTCTTGTAAAGTATCCAGTATATATCTGAGATATATGACACTGCAGTATATTGTACGAAGTTGTTCAGAATTTCTTGGATTGGTGCCTTCAAATCGGCTAGTGTGTACTTTGTACTATATCATTGATTGCAACAATACATGTCTGCAGTTGATTTTCACACTATCTTGTGTTCGAAAGGCGCACTGTTTTCTTCAAAAAGGCATGATTTCAAACAGCATTTGTATGACAACTACAAACGAATAAATAAATGTTACATGTTAAATATAAATATAATAATAATATAAATTATACTTCACAGAATTTTAAATTAATAACTTACCTCCGGGAGTTACAAAAATCGAAAGAAATTAGAAAAGATTTTTTTCTAAATGATTATTATTTCTTCACTGACAGCTGACAATTTATGATCCGAACATATCACCCTTGTAGATGACTGTGATCAAAACGCGCGCATAAATTGAATAAAGGGTTATTTCGAATTATACCTAACCGATAGATATAAGTGATTTCTCCTATTAAATTGCTATAATAAAATCATGGTAACAATATGACGTCATCAAGCACCTTCCTCCCCTGGCGATTTGAACCATATGTTTACTATTGATGACGTGGGGAGAAGTCGTGGAAACGAACTTTGTGTGTGTATGTGTGGATCCTCCACTCTAACTCAAATACTATCATTCGAAAATTTTGAAACCTTGTATTTCGAACTTTTTCTGTAATGGACAGAGCCCATTAGATTTTGGTGAAAATCGGATAACCGGAAATGGCACTTTACTAGAAACACAAAATAGTTTTTCTTCGAAAATACCTTTAAATGTTATTTTTTCGAGATTAATGTAATCATAAAAATGAAAGATTATTAAATTTACTATAGATTTGCATAAATACTTTTTCTATATATTTTATGAATAAATTTATAAAATTATCCATAATTTAAATCCAAGAGCTACGCTTTAAACAAACAAAACGAAGTTATTCAAATATATGTAACTGACAGATAAATGTCACTATCCAAGATATCTATATAACTTTTAAAAAGAAAAAGTAAATAGAACAATAGAAAAGGAATTCAATACAGTTTCCAGCATAAGTAAATATGTAAGTATGTATTTAAATTAATAAAAATCAACGTTTCACAAAAATGATTAAGGTAATCCTCATTTTTGGATTAGTGAATTCTATTCTATCCCGGTATTTAAAATTTAATCTTCATTTTATTATAGCCCTCAGGGCTCTGGGTTCCAATCATATTAAGGCATTAATGTGTGTGAATGTGAACCCACTCTGTAATTGGGATTTAATCCTGTTGAAGGGTTTAAAAAAGGTAGTTACTTAGATTAGATCAGACTATATTTTAAGAAATAAACTGTCAAAATTAGAGTAAACTTCGCTAATCTAAAAATAAGAATTAACTTAATCCTTTTTGTGACTCGGGCTGTAAATGGCGGGAGGTATTGTGTTGGCCACACCAGATTTTTCATATATCCTTTACGAAATAAATACATTAAGTTAACTACAATATTATATAGCAAAGCAAATAGTTTGCGGAACAGACTCAGGCGAGCACAGCATATTTATACTCTGTTCCATTTAAACTATTCAGCAGATGGCGCTCACATCAGCGCCAGTTCTAAGTAGCCGAAATTACATTGGGTAAACTTGTCTTTTGCCTCCAATTTCAGCCAATCAGAGAGGTCAAAACTATTTCTTATTCTCTGCAATACTGAATAGCTGAAATGGAACAAGGTATACAGGTTGTTTCTCGAATTCGGGACACTTCGATTATTTTCTTTATTATTGGAAATAGAAGAAAATCATTCAAATAAAAGTTACAATACCGGAAGGGGGGCAATCACTTATTGAAAAAAAATAACAAGTGGTTCTCATTTTTTTAAAATAGGATGCTATACAATTCAACCATGTAATCATTTTATATCATTACATAACAAAAATATTGAGAAAAATGCAATTGAAATTTAAATTAATTTTACGTTTATATTTATTATTCAGTTGACTACGTACGAAAAACAAAAACTACTAGCTGTCAATTTAAATTATTGAGTGCATAATTCCTATTCTTGCTATTTATAAAGTTACAAACAAATAATTGTTTCGTTTTCATTTAAGTAAAATTTTTGTCATGCATATTTTACTGAAAAATAACAAAAATAAAATTTATTTAAATTTCAATTGCATTTTTCTCAATATTTTTGTTATATGAGGATATAATATGATTACATGGTTGAATTAAAAAAAAAATACTGTATCGAATGAACCTAAAAATATATATAGTATCCCATTTAGAAAAATCTGATGTGGCCAGCACATAACCTCTCGTCTATTCCATGTTTAAAATTGATCGTTCGTAAATAAAATCTAATTTGTTGTTCCAATAAATAGAAAAGTCTGTAATACGAAATTTTGGATTATATTTTATTGTTTCTCCTCGAAATCTGTTAAGAGCACCAAATTAAGTACCACTTCCGGTTTATCATATCAGTAAAGTCAAAATCTAATATGTGGTTTCAAATTATAGACAAGTTTTAATTACCAAATTTGATAAGTTTTGATCATGTTTTAATAAATTTTTTCAAGAAAATGTGTTTATAGCTTTCTGTAAAGTACTACTTCCGGTTTATCAATTTTAGAAAAAAATCTAATATGTCGTTCTCATTAATATAAAAGTCTTAAATACCAAATTTGAAAAGTTT
Organism: Harpalus rubripes; assembly: GCA_963082715.1. NCBI lineage: Eukaryota > Metazoa > Arthropoda > Insecta > Coleoptera > Carabidae > Harpalus > Harpalus rubripes. The sequence goes on along the minus strand of OY720448.1, from coordinate 32,208,238 downwards.
TGAACTGTATCAATATATTTTTAACGAAAATATGTTCGGAGCTTTAAATAAAGTATCACTTCCGGTTTATCAATTTTAGACAAAATCTAATATGTTGCTTCCCTTCATATAAAAGTCTTAAATACCAAATTTGACAAGTTTTGGAATATATTATAATATATTTTTCACGAAAATCTTTTCAGAGCTTCAAGTAAAGTATCACTTCCGGTTTAACAATTTAAAAATATCTACTATGTCCTAATTAATATAAAAGTTTTAAATACCAAATATGAAAATTTTTGGTATACATCATAAAATATTTTTCACGAAAATCTGTTCGGAGTTTCAAGTAAAATATCATTTCCAGTTTATATAATATATCGTTCTGATTAATCTAAAAGTCTTAAATACTGAATTTATTTTTTTCTGAATATATCGTAATATATTTTTCACTAAAATCTGTTCAGAGCTTTAAGTAAAGTATCACTTCATGTTTATTAATTTTAGCCAAAATCTAATATGTGATTCCTTTTGTTATGAAAGTCTTAAATACTAAAATTGAAATGTTTTGGATTATATTTTAATATAATTTTTCATTAAAAACTGTTATGGGTTTCAAGTAAAGTATCACTTCCGGTTGTCCAATTTTACCCAAAATCTAATCAACTCTTTATATGACTGTAACGCACGCACGCACGCACACACACACACACACACACACACACACACACACACACACACACACACACACACACACACACACACACACACACACACACACACACACACACACACACACACACACACACACACACACACACACACACACACACATCATCATCGTAAAAATAGTAAAAACGTGTTGTGGGGACCCTAATTCGTGCTTATATACTGAAAACTCACCATCGAATTTTTGGAGCGATAACATTACCTCCCATATCTACGGTATGACAGGAGGTAAAAATATAAATATGTTATAGTTTGACAACCACTGGTTAAAAAATGTATTTTCTTCAACATATAAATGTCCCCTTCGATCTACTACAACTTTTATTTGAATGATTTTCTTCTATTCCCAATAATAAAGAAAATAATCGAGGTGTCCCGTATGAGAGAAACACCCTGTATATTCCAAATTCTAATTATTTACTAGCTCGCCCGTAAATGTTTAGCTACCAGCCTAATGACGTAAATAGCTATAAATTATGATCATTATTGTAGGGGCAAACACGCTTCCTAAATAAAATTAATAATAATTAACCTTTTTTTATAATTTGTGCTATAAACTACTTATATAAAACTAGATATTACGTCCTAATTAGCTTGGGAATCCCGAAAAAAAGTCACAATTCCGTAATATATAGCATGCTTCTGTCATTTTATATTTTAGTACGTATTACACAATAAAGATGAAAACTTACATATCAATTATTCTTCTCCTTATTGTTATAATAAATGTAAATAACGTAGAAAATAAATGTCAGGAAGGCCAGGACGAAAAATTTTGTTCGGCATTGAGTTGTTTGGCAGCGAAATCATGTAATGAAGGATCAACTTTGGTCACATACGACCCCAAAAATTGTATATGTTGCGATGTCTGTCAAGATAGCGATGGTAAGAAAATACCTTTTATTTTTAAATAAAATATGTGTACTTAAAATTAAGGTTTTTTTAGGTAATTATGTGGAGCCTAAAGAAAGATATTAATAAATAAATATTGTATTTTTGTACATATTTTTATTTTTAATAAATATATGTTTTCATTTTAATATAAGGGTTATTATGTTTTACATTGGTTTTATCCCTAAAATCTTTTTTGTTTTTCGTTCTTTTTCATATTTGACATTTTCCAAAATCGCGATTTTCAGGTTTTTTTAAATAACTTTCAATCTGTCCGGATTTTTTTTTTTAAACGGAATGTTATAGAAATCCCAATGGTACCCCACTTAAATTGGGACAGCCTGTATTTATGGGTAGTAATAGTAGTATGACTCACTCTGACAAATATACCAAAAAAAATATTATAACGGGTACTATGAACTACAATAGTATATTGTGCAACAAGTGCAGAAAAATACCTATTGCCCACGAGTGTAAGAGTTTCAGCACGAGACGAAGTCGAGGGCTGGAATCACACAAGTGGGCAATAGGTGTTTCTGCAGGAGTGGCACACTATGCTTTTTCTATGACCACACTCTTTTGTAAGATATAAATAATTTATTTTTAATAAAGGACATAATTCTTTTCTCAATAAATAATTGAACTTTAAAATAATTCATAATAATTAATTATGGATAAGTCATTACGAAATATTTTGTAATTTATAAATTTAAAATAAAAATATAAAAATTAACATTATATTTAAATTAGACGAGAAATAATTTCTCGCGCTTTAACCCACGATTGTGAGAAATGAGTAATTTTCGGGCTTTGTAAACAATGGGAAAAGTCCAATTTTCTGTAGTGGTCGTAGTTTTATCTGCATAACGGCTTTGGAGAAACTAAAATAAAAAATCATACGCATCTGTATAAACTGTTCGTTTCATTTTGCAGTATAAAGTAAGATATCTGATGTGACCAGCACATTACCTTCCATCAGTTCTATGTATTTTATACAAATTAAATACAGACAGTTTCTTGCGAAAGGTTCTATATTTCCAGTAAGTACATTACCTTCCCTCATTTATATATATTATGTACAAATTGCATATATAAGATTAGTATTGACAGCCTGGCTGTGTAGACGTATATTTTTCAGTCTTCAATTATCTACATATTTTGCTAGTTTTTTCTGTGTTATAATTTTGATTTTGTTACCATTGTGTTACGCATTTTGTGATCTCTGCTTGTGTGTATTCTGTTTCTTCACTTGGTTTCTCAGGGGTGAGTTTCTTTGAATTCTTTTATATTTATGTGTTATTTTTTCTATTTCTGAGCGTGGTTGAGCAGTTTGTCTGTTCCTGTTTAGTTAAGTTGCAGGTTCAGTCTTATTTATTTAAGTCGTATACTGGGTGCTTGGTAACTTTTTATACTGGGTGTTTTTTGTTCTTTTTGTCATTTATTTATTTATTGCGCACAACTTAATATTCTTCTCCCAGTATTCTTGTCGCTTTTACTTACTGCAATGGATATTATGTGTTTCTGTTGTGGTAAGAAAACTGCCGAACATCGACTCATAACTTGCTCAGTATGCTTAAAGTCTCATTGTATAGCTTGTGTTGATGACATATCTGCTGATGATGCAAGGAAAATACGTTTAGGAACCTCTGGGCTAAAATGGACTTGTGTAGGTTGTAGAAATCTATCTAATGATATTGACAGCCTCAGAGCAGCTCTGAAAAGCTTACAGGATGATATTGCAGAGCTCAAAAATTCTCTTACAAGTGATACTGCATCTCAGTCTCCCATAGTTTTTGAGGAAATTATTCAAGAGGTAGTTGAACGTGAAAAACGTTCACGTAATATTATGATCTTTGGTGTAATTGAGAACAAGTCACTTTCAAAACAACAACAATTGGATAGTGATAATGAAACTGCTAAGAATCTGTTGAAAGACTTAGGTGTAAATACCAATATAGCTCGGCTCACCCGTATGGGTCGCTTTGATGCTTCTACAACTACCTCTCGTCCACTTAAATTGTTTCTTCCTTCGTCCACTGAAGTCACTAATTCCATAAAAAATGTTAACAAATTAAAGACTATTAATAAATGGAATAATATTTCTATCTCTAGAGACAGAACGCCGAGGCAAATTCAATTTTATAAATCAGTCAAGATGGAGCTAAACAAAAGATTGACTGATGGTGAAACTAATCTTCGTATTAAATATGTAAATGGAACACCTAAGATAGTAAATTCGGAAAACTAAAATTGCCCAACAATAATCCAGTTTCTTATTTATCTTTATATTATCAAAATACACGGGGACTTAATTCTAAATGTCATTTGTTCTATGTAAACTGTTGTTCATTCTCTGCGGACATAATTTTATTGTCTGAAACGTGGCTTAATGTATCTGTCAATAATGCTGAATTGTTTACATCTAATTATAATATCATTCGTTGTGATAGAGACTTTTCTCTCGTTGAACGTCAAAGTGGTGGTGGAGTTCTCATAGCATTGGCTGATCATATTCAGTTTAATACCCTTGATACGTCTCAATTAAAAGCCCTTACACCACTAATCGACATTGCTATATGTAAATGTTTTGTAGGTAGTTGTAATTTTCTTCTTTGTCTTATCTATATCCCGCCTGATATAACTGCTACTATTCTTGAAACCTTTATTGATGCTCTAGAAGTTTTCCTGATTAATGAAAATGTTATATTAGTAGGTGATTTCAATGTACCGAATCTCGACAATACATCAGTCAATTGTAATAAATCTACTATTATTCGCAACTTTTGTAATACTTTAGATCTCAAACAATGGAATAATATTTTAAACGCAAAAGGTAATAAACTAGATCTCATTCTCTCTAATTTGCCTGGTGATATTGATATTATTAGATCTCATGCTCCAATAGTTCCTGAAGATGTTTATCATCCTGCACTAACAGTAAACTTACCTATCTTGTCATCTGTCAAGCCAGCAAAATTTCCATCTGCAAACAATGTTCGCTACAATTTTAGGAGAGCCAATTTTTACGAGCTCTATGATAATATATGTTCCGTAGATTGGTCAGTTTTAAATTCATATGAAAATGTTAATGATGCTCTTGTAATGTTTTATAATATACTTAATAGGGTATTCTCTGAGGATCACTAATATTAAAAATTTATTAAATATATATGTGTTGATAGGTAAACAACAGGGAAAAAACAAAAAATCATAATATAAATTGATTGTTACAAAAGATATAAAGCATTTAAATTTTGCTGATGTACTAGATGACCTTCCAATGGGAGACCAGGTGAAATCCCTACTCCATGTTCGAATGTGATAAGACGCCGCATGAACCACTGAGAGCACACCGCTGGTACTGTACAACTAGTACGTCACTATCACGTGACACAAGAAAATCAAATTTTAAAAATTAATATCTCGCTTATTAAAAAGAATTTTTTACTCGGGTTTTCACAGATACTGTTAGATATAAGAGTTCTTAAAAAAAAAAAATAAAAAAAAATATGAGAGAATACCCTATTCTACGCTGGATATTTCCGTACCGAAATTTAAATATTGTGAAAATAAATATCCGCCGTGGTTTACAGCAGAAATAAAATACAATATTAAAACTAAAGAATATCATAGGAAGAAATGGGTAAAATATAAGAAGCAATACCATCTTAATCAATTTCAAAGACTAAGACATTTAATTAAGCTTCAAATTCAAAAAGCATATAATTCTTATCAACGTACTGCTGAAGCCAATATTAAATCTAACCCAGCTGATTTCTGGAAATATGTTCACCTAAAGCAAGGTACTACACGTATTCCAGGGAAACTACGTGATGACATGAACGAATTTGATTCTCCTCAAAAAATCGTTGATGCATTCGCTATGTATTTTTCCAGTTTTTTTTTCAGCCAATTCTGCACAAGCCTCTCCCAATAAAATTAGCTTTCATCCTTCTTTTAATATTGACAGAATTAGTGAAGAGGAACTTATTTCACTTATGGCATCATTTTCCAATAAATTCACTGCTGGTGATGACCAGATACCAAGCTTTCTGGTCAAAGATATGAGGTTTATCCTGGCTAAACCCCTCTCAATTATTATTAACTTAGCAATCCAAACCTGTACTTATCCTACACTTTGGAAAAGGACGAGAATTATACCTGTTTTCAAAAAAAATGACAAATTTATTATTAGAAATTACCGCCCCATATCGTTACTAAGTAATTTTGGGAAGCTTCTGGAAATGATAATTTACAAATCCATATATAGTAATACGAGATCTCTAATTTCTCCAGTCCAGCATGGCTTCATGAAAGGGCGATCGACTACTACAAATCTTGCTTCCTTTTCACAGTAGGTATGTATCCGAAGTCATAGATGCTCGTGGACAGGTGGATGTTATTTATACAGATTTTTCCCGTGCCTTTGATTCCATAGATCATTGGCTCTTGTTGGATAAAATTAGTGACTTTGGTGCTTCTCCATCTCTTTTGAAAATTTTAGGTTCGTACCTTGATGGTCGTGTGTGTTACGTCTATTATAATGGCTTTACGTCCTCGGAATTTTTGGCAACGTCAGGTATCCCACAAGGATCCAATCTAGGCCCTCTTCTATTTTTATTATTCATCAATGATCTTCTTGAATCTTTCACCTGTCCTTCACTGGCATACGCTGATGATATTAAGTTGTACTCTAAAATATCCACTGTCCAAGACGCTCAACTTCTTCAGCTCAATATTGATATTTTAGCACTATGGTGCGATACTAATAAGCTATTCCTAAATGTTGACAAATGTTGTTCTGTGTCATACACACGCCGGATCAATCGGTTTGATTATATATACACAATTTCAGGAACTTTACTCGAGAGCAAATCCACCTTCAAGGATTTGGGAGTTATATTTAGTCCTAATTTCACTTTCTCAGAGCATATAAAAAGTGTATGTATCTCTGCTAGCAAAACATTAGGTTTTTTAATGCGTATATCGAGAATGTTCACTGATCCTGCTGTTTTAAAATCATTATATTTCGCATATATCGTCAGCAAACTTGAATATGCCATTTTAGTTTGGTATCCTTATTACGCCTTTCATAATATAGCTCTAGATAGAATTCAACGCAGATTCTTGAAATTACTATCCTATAAGCAGGATGGAATCTATCCGGTTAGAGGCGTTGACCAAGATTCTCTGATTCAACGTCATAAAATAACACCACTATCTACAAGAAGAGATATGATTTGTGCTAAATTTTTATGGATGCTGTTGCACAATAAAATTGATGACTCTTTTTTATTATCACGTGTGCCGATTCATGTTCCTAGGTTAGAATCCAGGTATTCCCGGACTTTCCACTTACCATCAGCGTGCACTGATGTACTGTTGCGGTCGCCAATCCACATCATGTGCAACATTGCGGAGACCAAGTATGAGGATATATTCCTGTAATGTTCTTTGATTTATTTTATTTGTCTGTGAACTTCTACACAGTATATATTTTTTATTTTTTTTTGTTTTGTACCCTACATTTAGATTTCTTTATTCATATTATTTGTTTGTATGTTACATTAAATGTATTTATATATTATATTTTAGCCCTGTAACTGGATTATGTTGGGCAATAAAGTTTATTATTATTATTATTATTATTATTATTATTATTATTATTATTATTATTATTATTATTATTATATAGAAAATTTCTTAGAATTGATTCTATATTTGCAGTAAAATTATAACACAAACAATGTCAAGTGCGATTGACAACTGTCTATCAGAATTTTTACCTTCCCTCATACCTTTAGGTAAGGAAGGTATTGTTTTTGGTCAAAAAATTCGATGGTGAGTTTTTAATAAATAAGCAAGTCCCTAGAATAGGATTTTACTATTTTTGCGATGATGCCTGTATGTCTGTGTGTGACGATTTTTCTCTGACGATAACTCCAACAGTACAATTCTAAAACTTATAATTTTTTCGTATTCCTCTTCGTTATATTCATATGAAGAGCTGATTAGATTTTGGTTATAATTGGTCGACCGGAAATACCCTCATTTAAAGATTTTAACAGTTTTTCCTGAAAAAATTTTGTAAAATATCATTTTTACTTCCTTGTACGAAGTAAAGGAAGTATTGTAATCGCGAAAAGTTTCGATTTTGAGATTTCAACGGAAATATCCATTTTGACCATCCCTGAATCCATTCTGACTAATTTCGTCGTGACGTCTGTACGTACGTACGTATCTCGCATAACTCAAAAACGGTAAGCCGTAGAAAGTTGACATTTTGTATTTAGGACTTCTATAACATCTAGTTGTGCATCTCCCTTTTGGGTTATTACATAATTTCCAGAAATGGTACTTTATTTGAAGCCTATAATAGATTTTAATGAAAAACTATATTAAAATATAATCCAAAACGTTTCAAATTTGGTATATAAGACTTTTATATCAATTGGAATAACATCAGATTTTGGTTAAAACAGGCTAACCGGAAGTGATATATTACCTGAAGTTGTTAACAGTTTTTCTTGAATAAAATGGTTTCATTTTGATTTTAGAAATAAATGCTTCAAATAAGAGATTTAGAGAATTAAATTCTGCGTCTAGCACATCAAGTATTATTAAATTAGCCCTTTATATAAGCGAGATATGTAAATTTAAAACTTATATACTTTTTGGTTTTTGTAATGAAGCTTGCTATGGGTTAGGACAAAAAATAACAAAAAAATAAAATAATAGATGTTAATGTCAAATTACGTCAAACACGTGCAATTTTATAATTGGGTCTCTACTTCATCTTCATATTGTTCTTGCGTACAAGGAAGTCGTGTGGTGTCCACATCAGATTTTTTCACATTTAATGTTATTATAAATATTAAAGAATATTTTATTCTCTATGTTTTCCCAAATTTTAGATATTATGGCCGCAAAAATAGATTTCGGAAGTTTATGCCCATAGTTTTTCCTTTGTAACTATATTAATTCTTCGTCCCATTTGATTTTTAAAGCCCGGAACATACTAAGATCCATCCTCTAAACTCTTAATAATCTCGATCTTTTCTTTAATCGATAAATTAACGTGTTTTCTTTTGAAAGTCAACTTAGCTTTAAATTGCATTGCAAACTTAACTCAGAAACAGACAAATGAACAATGAACGGTAAACAGAGCAGTTCTTAGAGAATATGAAATCAAGGGATTCCCTCATTTAAGTAGCATAATACATGAATCTACGGGATTCCGTCATTTAGGTAGCAGAATATATGAATCTACGGGATTCACTCATTTTGGTAACAGAGAACATGAAACCACGTGATTCCCTTTAGGTAGCAGGAATCACTTTTCTGTTCAGATTAATGAGGCATTTTTCGGATTATGGCTCCGAGTTGTCGCTGTTCGGATTACTGGAGGTCCGGATTAGAGTATGTTCGGATTAAAGAGGTCGTACTGTATTGCAATCGCAAAAAATTTCGGTTTTCATAATTCAACGGAAATATCCATTTTGACCATCCCTGAATCCATTTTGATTAATTTAGTCGTGACGACTGTACGCACGTATCTCACATAACTCAAAAACGGTAAACCGTTGAAAGTTGAAATTTTGTATTTAGGACTGCTATAACATCTAGTTGTGCACCTCCCTTTTTGGTCATTACATAATTTCCAGAAATGGTACTTTACTTGAAGCCTATAATACATTTTTATGAAAAAATATTTTACAATATAATCCAAAACTTTTAATAATTGGTATTTAAGACTTTTATGTCTATAGAAATAACATAATAGATTTTGGTTAAAATAGGCTAACCGGAAGGGATATATAACCTGAAGTTGTTAACAGTATTTCTTGAACAAAATGGTGTTATTTTGATTTTAGAAATAAATGCTTCAAATAAGAGATTTAGAGAATTAAATTCTGCGTCGAGTACATCAAGTATTATTAAATTAGCCCTTTGTACAAGCGAGATATGTAAATTCAAAACTTATATACTTTTTGGTTTTTGTAATAAAGCTGGGTATGGATTAGGACAAAAATTAAGAAAAAATAAATAAATTAATATTAATGTCAAATTAAGTCAAATACGTGCAATTTTATGATTGAGTCTATACTTCATGCTAGTCTTGCGTACAAGGAAGTCGTGTAGGGTCCACATCAGATTTTTTTGCGAATAACTTCCAAGTGAGAAATAATACGGAATTTTGGTTTAGACATCTTTAGAGCACTTTTTATGTTCTTTTGATTGGCGATCTTGAATTTTTTATCACTGTTGGATTTCAAATTATAATATTATGTCAGTTTTAATTTTTATATGAACGCCATACTGAGATTTTCACACAGAAAAAACAATGCTAGTCGCTTAATCATTCTTCATAATACCAGCCAGTGTTTAATTATTTTTATTTTTTCATATAAATACCGGTAATAAAAATCCCACCTTGTCCTTAGTTCTTTATTAAGACGTTCCCTGTCTTTCCGTTGCTAGTTGATATTGAGAAGCATTTGTTTAAATTCAAAAGCAAAATCGCCAAAATTCAAAACTAATTATTAAAGAATAAGATATTTTATTATTATTTGTAAAATCTGGTGATATGACATGGCTTCGAATATGTACGAGTATGTATATTTTTGTCAGACACTACAAGCAGCATGTCGGAAGTAAACTGCAATGGAAATAGCAAGCGTGACGTCACAATGGCGGTAATAGGTATATCCCGTATTTTTTATAACTTTTTGCTCGTTTGTAAACAAAAAATGTGCAACCTATAAATTAGGAAAAAATTAAATTAAAAAAAACCACTTTATTGATTAAAAAATCAAAACAGGTGGTAACTACCCCATTATATTTTGCGTAACAGAATATATACGAGTAATTATTATTTTTAACCCAGTCTGTTAATATAACTACAATTATATAGGGTGTTATGCAGGTAATGTACCATATGATTATCCGCTACAGGCTTTATTAGCGGAATTACCTCTACCAAAGATTTATGATATCTTCTACTATGTAGTCCCGGCTCTAAAATTGAAAGTGTCGCGAAGGGCCTGTTCATGCGTATATAGTTAAGTGAAAAACTACTTACATCTAAATCAACTACAATAGCAACCTAACAAGTTTTTGGAATAAGTTTAATCCTAATAGTTACATTTATACGTCTATGCATGTGCATATTTTTGTATGATTTATTTAGCAAAAATTGTATTATCATAAGCATGTACGTAGATATAAAGATTTTTACGCAGAGCTACCCTATTCACTCTTTGTAATAAGTAGTTAAGATGGCGTCTAATGATGTGCAGTGTAATAATTCTACTGTGAACAAATGTAAAAAATGCAAACAAACCGCAATTAGCGGAGCTAAGTGTGTGATGTGTGGTGTTGTATCGCATAATAGTTGCGTGAAATTATTAAAAAACGTAAAAATTATCGACGATACCAAAATAAATTGTGCCGTGGATGACCCAGACGACCTTGATAATTCTTTTTCAAGTGCAACGGATGTCAACCTTAGTGCACTAACAATCGAGATTAAATATTTAAAAGAAATAATTAACAATAAAGACATTATTATAAAAAATCAAAGTGATTTAATTTTGTCTCTTAAGGTTAAACGGAACCCCTAGTGGCGCGCGTTCAAACGTTGATCAGAACGCTGACAAATGATTTTAATTATTTTAACAACAAAATTATAAAATTTATATTCTTTTTTGTTAAAATGATGAAGAAGATAGTTTATGTTTATTGTTGAAAATGCGTCATATATGATAGTTTCAGTAAAATTGTAGATATATGGGCAAACGTATATATTTTTTTAAATTTTAATTAATTACTCGAAAACCAAACCTACGATTTTTAATTGTTTTTTGTATGTTATGTGTAAGTATCCCACTAACCCACATATAAAATTTAATTAGAATTGAACACGAAAATTTTGTGTAATTAAAGAAAACGTGTTATTTTTGGCACAAAAGCTGACATAAAAATTAATATTTCAAAAACAAAAGCAACGATTTTTTAAATTTTTAGTTATGTTATGTAGGGTAGCGCGCTCTATCCACATATTTTTTTTAAACAAATTTGAGCACTACAATTTTTTGCTACAAGGCAAAGTTTGCCAAAAATAAGGCATTTATAACTTTTTCTTTGAAACGTAAGTGAAAATTGTAATCTTACAATTTTTACTACAAAATATATTTTATTATCTTCAAAATAGAGATTTTTTAAAGTTTAATACTGTATCTGGTACTTGTAAAAAAATTATTACAAAGTCACAGAAATTTTCATAATTCTTGTGCAGGTATCAGGCGCCACGAGTAGCCATGTGTGGAGTAGTGGTACTACTAATACTATATTACCGACTATTTTGTTCCTACATTGCCGCGAACAGAAAGTTAATGTAAATTCGTTTTATTACCTGATTCAAAATGTTTGTGAAAAGTGAAACAGTATTTATGAATAAATTATGGTTGCAGTTACACACATTGCGACTATTATATTAGCTATTTATTGTTTTCCAGTATTATGTATAAAATTATAATTTTTATTAAAGATTTTTTCTGAACTAGTGTTTTTTAGTCCTTGGTCCCAATTAAATATGTAATACACAAGACTTTTTTGTAACGTAACGTTCCGGCACCTATTTTCGAAGATATTTCCGATTTTATTTTATCATTTTTTTAAATTGTTTATACTATTTTATTTATTTTTCTTAAATTGTGGAAATATAAATTGCGCGAACGATATATTTACACATTACATGTTATGTACTGTTCTATTTTTCTCAATAAAAAAGTTAATAAAACATGCGTTCCGGCACGTTTTTTTTTTTCTATAAAAAAAGCGGTAATGCATGTATTTATATTATAAAGTTGTATCCCGACTTACGCGAATTCGACATAAGCGATTTTTGTCGGTCACACCTATTGCGTAAGTTCGGAGAATTACCTAATGTATTCAGTTTCACCCCTAATTTCAGGGAATTGTTTACAACATAATTTCCTCGCAGGTACCGAAAATTCATTGGTGAGGGGCAATTTATCCTTCCTAATAAATTTTCAGTTTAGTTTGTCGTTGTGCAGAGTGTGCATCACTGGTACAGCAACTCGCTTATTACAAACTTCTTTTTATATTTATAGTTTTGCTATTGCTGACACTATGAGTGACAATTTACCTTATTTTGCACCTCGCAAATTAAGTAAACGAGGTCAAAATTTCGTGAAGACAGGGTAAGTATAACATGCTATTAAACGATGTACTATACAAATAATATAAAGTAATACACGTACATTTTTGTGGCTACCATAATACCTCTCGCTGATATGTACCTCCCGACTACCATAGATAAGGGAGATATAGAGATCGTAAAAAAATCATATATCGATATTTTCGACGATTTTTCTTTATGTAGATACATATATATTTATTTTTATTATTTTTATCTAGACCGACGCCAAATATTTGGAATTTTAAATGGCACAAAATTGACCCCTGCGGTGCACTCTCCACGCCAGCAATAAGTGCCCGTGAAGTGACGCACGGTGCAAATATTTGATGATATAATTTATTTATTATTTTATTTTATACAAATTAATTCTATATATTTCTGTATTTATCATTCATATCTTTGAAGCTCTAAACTATTCGACCGCATAATAATAATGAACACAAAAGGTTCAGGCGACCGCAAGTAATTAAATACGTCACTACTGTTTGTTTATGTCGCCCGGCTGCTAGCGCGATTGCGTCATCGCTATAAATACACACTCACTCATTGCTGCGGCGACGGCAGGCGTTCCACGTTACAATATTAAATATATGAGTACTAATAACAATCTTGGCGAGAGATAATATGCTGGCCACATTAGATATTTTTATATTCATATAAATATATTTTGATTATTCTTGCGCATATTTCAGACATTTACATTAGTTTTGTATAAAATAATTAAAGATAATATATTCCTTATTGTAAGGAGTTACATTTTCCTACAGTGCTTCATTTTTAGAAAGCTTCGTTCAGAAGCTAATATTGAAAATCACATCAGGCATCATTCGGGATTGTGTGATAGTTCCCTGGCATGTCCTTCACCTCCTTCGGCAGTAGTTTCTACTGCATCTGGATTACAGAGTACATCATCTTCAGATGTACCTTTAACGTCTCCCATCATAACATCAACTCCAGTAAAAAGAAAGAGAGTGGAATCATTTACGGATATGTCCAATATGCCGGCTGATGAATACTCCTTCATTGAACATCATTATTCAATGGAAGAAGAATTTGCGCCATTACAAACGGAATTTTATCGTCCTATTGGTCAGGAAGATCCGAACTTGGAGTCGTTGAAGGGACGTAGAATAGTGAACATTGCTCACCTAATCACACAGGCCAGGAAGCTAGAAAATGACGAATGTCACGCTAATCCGTCGGGTTATATGTCCTTTTTTAAGGAGGTACAGATCACTATTTTTCAATATTTCATTAATAGCAAAATTATTTTTTTAGGATAAAATTGGAATGAATTCCAATTTAGTATTTAAATGTACAAAATGTGGGGAAAGACGTACAATCGTAACAAATCCTTGTACAAACGACACAGAATATTAATTTCTCGGCTGTATGGGGCACGGTTTCAACGGGGAAAGGGTATTACGGCATGGAAGAATTTCTCTCTTCCTTAAATGTCCCTGTCATGAGCTCCAAGACTTTTGCGAAATACCATACGGAAGTTGGAGAGGTATTTATACGAATATCTGATTTCCAATTTTTTTTTCTCCTTGAAAATATTATTAACAATTAAATATTACAATTTTAGGCATGGTTGCGGTCTTTAACCAGGGCAATTGAAGACGCTGCAGCAGCCGAATATGCTCATGCAGTTAGTACAGGAAGTATGGACGGCGATATTGGCAAGATTGCAGTTTCGGTGGATGGCGGTTGGAGTCACCGCAGTTATGGGCACAGCTATACTGCAAAATCTGGGGTCGCTGTAATTATAGGGCAGCACACAAAGCACATTTTACATCTTGGTGTGCGCAATAAGTATTGCAGTATTTGCGCAATTGCTGCAAGAAGAAATAAGGACGCGCAGAATCATACATGTTATAAGAACTGGAACGGATCATCTCCTGCAATGGAGGCAGATATTATTGTACAAGGATTTCAGACCAGTGAAACTATGTTCAAGTTGCGCTATACAACTTACGTGGGCGACGGTGACTCCAGCGTCCGAAAGAGAATAGAAGACTCAGTTTCGTACAGCCAGCACGTGACAAAAGTCGACTGCACGAACCATCTGCTGAAAAATGTGAAAAAACATCTTCACAGATTTTCTACTGAAAATGCTGGCCATAGGAAAGTATTGCCCGACCGCAAAATTAATATTTTGACTAAATATTGTCGTAGATTAGTAATCTACCATGGAAATTTGCCAGATCCGTCATTTTCCCATTTAAAAGACGACCTATCCCATGTTGTTAACCATGTATTCGGGGAACATAGTGCATGTAGTAAAGATGTGTGTGATAAGGCTGGCACTAGCATAGTTGATAGTGGTTTTACAAAACTGAGTACTACAGCAAAAGCTCGTCTGAATAATATAATTGGCACATTGTCCACCAAAGCCAAATCGTTAGTTCAGAATGCAACTAGTAACTCAGCAGAAGAATATATGCATATTCTTACTAAATTTAATGGAGGCAAACAGGTATTTTACGGTCGGCGCAATTCTTTTAATATACGGTGTTATGGAGCAGGCCTCGCCTTCCAGTATGGTCCAGACTGGTCTCACATAGCCTGGAAAAAGTGCTTAGGGAGGAGTCCAGGTTCTCCAACAAAAAAAATGATTCTCCGGCGAAAGGCATCAAATGAACGCTGTCGGAGTTACGCTCATCGATACCGAAATACCCGATTTATACTTTCACTTCCTACTCCCACAATATCAAACTCAACAGGATGTAAAGATTATGGGCCAAATTCCCAACAACCTGACTTGCCTGAAGCTGAAGTCTCTGCACTCGTAAGGGCACAAGTTACTGCATTACAAGTAACTGAGGAACAGCGCAACGAGATAGAGAAGAAAACTCGTGGCCAGAGTACAAATTCCCTATGGTATGAAGAAAGATCGCTCCGACTCACCGCTTCCAACTTTGGTACAGTTTGCAAGCGACGAGCTCCAGCAGGTCCACTTGTACATACCATTCTGTACAAAACCGCATTTACTAGTGATGCCACTGAATGGGGAAAAATGAATGAGCAAATAGCTTTAGAGGAATATTCCAGAACAACTGGTTTTATTGTTCGCGAATGTGGCTTGTTCGTTTGTTTGACTCCAGCGTTGAGTTATTTGGCAGCGTCTCCCGACGGCATTATAAATGAAGAGCGGATCGTCGAAGTAAAATGTCCATACAGTGCTCGAAATATGCTTCCTTTAGAAGCAGGGCAAAATTTGAAACAGTTTTGTTCCTCTGTTGTCAACAACAAACTGTGTTTGAAACGACAACATAATTATCACTACCAAATACAGGGGCAAATGCTTATAAGTGGAAGAAATATTTGCGATTTCGTCATATGGACAACAAAGGGCATTGACATTGAAACAATACATATAGATCAAAAATTTATTGATGAGATGCTGCCTAAACTGAACAAATTTTATTATGAACAACTTGGCCCAGAAATAGTGGACCCCAGAAAAAAGAGAAATATGCCTGTACGGAACAGTACTAAATAAAAAGTTCATTTGAGCGCATTGGAAATATAGGAAAATTAGTTACGATATATGGTCAATTTATCACAATTTTACGAAACATCTGTTAACAAAGAGTACGGCTGCGGTATTTCGCTACCGAAAAGCGTCTCTGAGTTATACAGATGTATGTGAAAAATGACCTATAATGAAAAAGGACATGAGATGTAAGTATATATATAAACTATTGCACATTTTATGGTTACATAAAATTTTGATTCTATTCAGGTAACAACTTTTATCTACAAATCAGGACGAACGGAAAGAATATGAACAATACCATATTTTTAGAATTTGATTAATACTATACAAATATTTTGTAAATACTTAAGTTAGTTTGTAGTTTACTAAAGTAATGTAAATTATTTAAGTATCAAAGTGTAAAATGTCTATTATAGCTGGAATGTGCTTATGTTGCAGGAATCACAAATTAGCGGTTTTCACCTCTAAGAATATCGCTATTTGTAGAAAAGTATTTATCACTTCTTTTACTGTTACAGGGACCGATGTTCATTCAACTTCAGGTGCAAAAGTTAGGATGGTATCTCGCAATGATGATAGTATCTGAATGAAACAGAGCAATAAATTATTCTAAATTTAGGGATTTTCTTCTCTTTCGATTTAAATTCAAATTGATTCGCAATGATGATAAAAAAGAGCCAGTGTTGTTGTCGGCTATATTTTTTTCTGAGTGAATCTTAATTTTTCTAAATTTATTATGTTAAATGAAAAATTAAAAAAATATTTTTAAATCTTCTCTGCATTTACAAAGATGAGAAAAAAGTGGGTGCACTGTCATTTGTTTTATTTACTGTGAGCGAATATTTTTTAATACAAATTTTTATTATTTTTGAATGAAAAATCGAAATAAATTGAATTGTAACCTATGTAATCCAAATGAATTTATTTTATTAAAATTTCTTTATTTTGACCTGCTCTTGTTTAATAATTATGCTATTTTTCCACTTATATTATGACTGTTTGACAATAATGTTATTTATTGTTGTTAGCAATAACCTATATCCCCTTTTTATATATTACATTTAATAATCTTTGGTTTTTACACTTCACAATTTGAATTTTCACCATTTCTAAAATCCCATATTCGCACCTGACCGTCAACACCTTGTATATTTAAACAAAAAAATTTTTGTCGTGTCATTTATATCATTATGTAATGAAAATAAGTAATCAATAATATTATGTAATACAATAACATAAGGAATTGTAACGTTTCTTTCATCCCTCATTTCACTGTGTGACAAATATAACCCAAAGTATCCTACTTTACTGAATTAATATGTACAAACTACGGCCAACTATTTACAGAAATATGTGTATTTCACCGATAGAATTGCTTTGCAAAGGGTTGGGAATCAACAATTAGTCAATTTGTTTTTGTGACTCATAGAATGGAAAATGTGATTCAAGTGAACTGGCGTATTGTACTGGCAGGCTATTATGTTGAACAAAGATAGAAGCATGTTAGTACACAGGTACTAAAAGGAGAAAACCGAATAATGATAATGTTTCTTGAAAAGTAGAGGGAGAAGTTGCGAATGCAATCTTGAATCACATAACTATATTTCTGAATTCCTATCTTCATCGGAAATAAATACCTATTTTATTTATTGTTAAATAGTGCAACGTTCAAAGTATTTAGTATGTTACTTTTATATACACCAATAATGTTTTCAACAGCAGCATAATTAACAAAAATAAGTAGGTGTAGGTTCGGAAATGAAACTCAAATTGAAATAATATGTATAATTTGGAATTTTTTAAGTTGATTGGTTTTATATCAATAATGTTTTTACTATTATATTCGTTTCACGCAATTTGCATTTTTTAATACTACTTTAAACATAAACTATTGATGTACCTACTTTTACAGTAAAGATATTATATTAAATTATTGCAAACTAATACAAAATAAAATTGAACGATATTTGGAAGATATTTATTTAATGACGATAAAGTATGTATCTATTTTCGTACATTTTCTATATTTCTGGAATGTATTGTTTTGATTTCAACATTTTCAAAATTTGAAACGAATAAAAATTATTACTTGGGTACTCTTTTGGTTTGTGTCTTGGATATAAGTACGGCAATTACCCAATAGTTGCGACTAGCAAATATAAAGGTTTCTTCTATATCGACTTGCTTCAAAATACAGAACACTAGCGCTCGCTTCGGACTTGAAATAAATTACTCAAGGGTCACAGTTAACGTTAAGCAGCAAATAAATCTATTGAATAAAAATTTAAATAATAAAAGACAATCTCCGCCATCTAACAGTAAACAATTCAACGATGATACAAAACCAGTCAAACAAATTAGTGTTCCTAATGTATCAACGGACAAACTTGAACCAAACGCTGTCAAAGATGATAAACAAATGAATAGTGAAAATGTGCATGTGATTCAATCGAAAAAAGCCAATTCTATGGCAAACAATAATCTTAACAATCAACAGGTTAACAATAACATTTCACCACAGCAGCCTGGTCCTTCTAAAGGAAATAAAAGACGACCTTCTACATCGATTGTGATTGGTAACCAGGATGCCAATAATCCAACATCTTTAAAAGCTTCCGTTTCACAACCTGCACTTCTTCATGTCTTCAAACTACATCCCGAAACTACAGTTAAACAGTTACAAGATTATTTACTACCATATTTCCCTGAAGTTACGTGTGAAAAATTGAATTCGAAATACCCATCTTTCTACTCTTCGTTTAAAGTGACTATAAGTCAATCTAACCTGACGAAAGCCATGGATCCGTCCCTCTGGCCTACTGGAACTCATTTAAATAAGTTTTTTCAGAGACGGGCCCCTCAAAAATCAATATAGCAAAGAACGCTCCGAATAGTATAAGTATTGTTGATGAACCCGTAACCTATGATTACAATTACTTAATTTTAAACTGCCAAGCTTTATCTTATGACAAAGTGAATCTTATTTCCCTGATTATATATACAAATATCAATCATTAAAATTTCTCTGTCTCACTGAGACTTGGAGTAAGGCTAATGCAATTGATACTTTTCATTTTAATTATACTTGTTGCTCTCATTATTGCAGAACTCACTATAAGGGTGGAGGTGTGGGAATCTGGTGCCATGACAGCATTTGTAAAGATATTGCCCTAATTGATATTTCTATTTTTTGTTTAGAAAAAGATTTTGAAGCTTGTGCTGTCCTATGGAAACCTGATTCCCTCAACCCAACTCTCATTATTAATATCTACAGATCGCCTAGTTCTAACTACAAAATTCTTTGTGATAAGTTACCTCAAGTGTTAGATTATGTTTTTAAGTTAAATTATGATCTAATTATCTGTGGAGACTTCAACTTAGATCCTACAAGAGATATTATAGAATATAAATGTCTAAATGAAATCGTTTCAACGAATAATTTATATAATAAGGTTAATCACCCAACAAGGGGTGTCTACAAATTAGATCATTGTTTTACAAACATTAAAAGCTGTGTTGCTGTGGTTCAGGACAACTGCATCTCTGATCACAGATCCATAATTTTAAAAACAATTTGTAATTCTCATATTAACCGCCCTGATTGTTATAGAAGAATTTTTAGCATTGATAACATAAATAGTTTTCGCGATCAATTAGCTAAGGAAACATGGTATGATGTTTTTTCGAAAACTTCCACAGATGAGGCTTATGATTGTTTCTTTGATATATTTATATTTCATTTTAATAATATTTTTCAACTCAAAAAAACAAAATCAAAGAACAGCAATAGTAAAAATTGGGTCAATTCAAATATTATTAAATCCAGCACTAATCTAAAATCTCTTTTTCAGTTAAAGAACAGTTTTCCAGAATTTATCCCTATGTATAAAAAAGCTAAAAAGGCACACTCTCTCCTTGTTGCATCAACTAAAAAGGATTTTTATCAGGACAAAATTATAAAGTCCGACAACATGTCGAAGAGTGCCTGGAACATTATCAACTCTAAAAGTAAAAGTAAAGCTGATTTTGGTTGCAAGATCGCGTATAATGATGAACTGACTGACGATCCCAATGTTATTGTTAATATTTTCAATAACCATTTCGAGAAAGCACCCTTGAATATTCTAAATCGCATTCCGGTGCGCAATACAGTTGCTAATAATGTCAAATCCGGGCGTAATATATCTAGTAGCTTTTTCTTGACTCCTTTTAATGAAACCGAATTACTTGATACTATTACAACTAAGCTTAAAAATAAAAACTCTAGTGGACCTGACAATGTTCCGAATTTTATCTTTCGTAGTGTCGCTGACATTATAGCTAATCCCCTTACTTACATTATAAATATCTCTTTTCAGAACGGATCTTTTCCACAAAAACTAAAATCAAATAAAATAATTCCGGTTCATAAGAAAGGTGACAAGACTTGTTTGGATAATTATAGACCCATAGCTCTAACTTCAGGGTTCTCTAAGATTTTTGAATATTGCTTTTTGAAAAGATTTGTACATTTTCTAGATAAAAATTGTATTCTTAACGGTAGACAATTTGGTTTTAGAACTAATAACTGTACTGTAGACGCTTTACATTGCTTCTATAAAAACATTATTTTAAATCTAGATAAGGGAGAATATCCTATTAGTATTTTTTGCGATTTCAGTAAAGCTTTCGACTGTGTTGACCATCGTCGCTTACTTGACAAGCTTGAATGTGTGGGTGTTCGAGGTGTTGCACTGAAATGGATTTCCACTTTCTTATTGAACCGTCATCAGTTTGTTTCTCTCACTATTAATGACAAGTCTGCTACTAGGACTGTAAATTCGGCTTTAGCACATATTAATGTTGGTGTACCTCAGGGAACAGTACTTGCACCAATACTATTGTTAATTTATATAAATGACCTCTGTACAGTTCTCTCTGATGATTGCACCCCCATTTTATATGCGGATGACACTACCCTGGTCATCTCAGACTCTAATGTAGAAACTCTGATTGACAAATGCAATCTAAATATGCAATCTCTAATTTCATGGTGCCAAGAAAATAAATTATTTTTAAATCAAAACAAAACAAAAATTATTCATTTTCATTTACTTCCCAGTAAAAACCAACAAATTAGCTTATGTTTTGAAGATAATATTAAAAGCAATACTGATTCAGCACGACTTCTGGGTATGTTGTTCACTGAAAATTTAAATTGGGGTCCTCACTGTGAAGAACTTTTGGCAAAACTAAACGTTACATGTTTTCAGGTGCGTCATTTAAGAGAATACCTAAACAATAAACAACTTTTGATGTTTTATTTTGCTTGTGTCGAGTCTCGTTTAAGATATGGTATTTGTTTCTGGGGTACTTCAAATCCTGCAAATAATGTTTTTGTTGCTCAAAAGAGAATTATACGTTCTATAATGGGCATGAGTCATAGATCATCCTGCAGAACTATTTTTAAAGAATTAAATATTTTACCACTAATCTGCATTTATATTCTTGAAATCTGCCTTTTTATACATAAAAATAAAACATCATTTACTATGATTTCTGATTTGCATGAGTATAATACTCGCCATACTAACAATTTCTACCCTACGTTCCTAGATCCCGAGTAAATGTTGCTAAAGATTCTCCTAACAGACTGGGACTTGAAATTTTTAATAAGCTGCCTGATTCTCTGAAAATAGAGAATAAATTAAATAAATTTAAAAAATTATTAATGTCCTTTCTACTGCAACACAGTTTTTATAATTTAGACGAATTTTTTGCCTTATAACATATTGTGTTTTATTATAATTTTTACTCTGTTTTCTGTATTGACTTTCTCCATACACGTGTACTGTGTCTACGGAAATAAATAAATTATTATTATTATTATTATTATTATTATTATTATTATTATTAATAAACACAGCTTTTTGTACAAATGAACTATTATTATTATTTATTATTTTTATTATTATTATTATTACTTTCTCTATTTTGAAATTAGAATAACGACCCCAAAATTATTTTCGAGTACAATTATTTAAATTTTAAAAAACATTCCGTCAGTTCTATGTATTTTGTATAAATGTCATATAGAAAATTCCCTGCAAAAGATTTTATTTCTTGTACATTACCTTAAGGTAGTTGTGTATATTTTATACAAATTCCATACAGAAAGTTTCTAGCAAAAGATCCTATATTTCCAGTAAAATTATAACACAAACATACTGCACTTGACACTGACACCTTTCAATCAGAATTTTCTTAATACAGCAGCTGTTACCAAAGTTATGGCATAGCTGGCTAATTTAATTTCTTTATAATTTTTTAACTCTAGTTATATGGGCCCTATTCTGTAACTCGGTGGTTAATTTTTAACCATTGGTTAAAATTTTTGTCCAATAGATATTGTTTTGACACCTAAAAATAGCTCTTTTTGTTATATGTCAACGTGCTTGATTAGTTAAAAAAAATAACCAATAGTTAAAATTAACCAATGGTTAATTTTTTTAACCAATCAAGTATGTTGACATATAACAAAAAAATGGATTTTTAGTTGTCAAATAAATATCTATTTAATAAAAATTTTAACCGGTGGTTAAAAATTAACCACCGAGTTACAGAATAGGGCCCTATATCCATTTAATATAAAGTATAAAATACAGTCAAATCATACAGAGAATAAAATATTCTTTAATTTCTATAATAACATTAAATGTAAAATATGATATTTAACATCGTTTTTTCAAGAAAAACTGCTAAAATCTTTAAATGGGGGTACTTCCGGTTGACCAATTATAACCAAATTCTAATACGCTC
>OY720448.1:32160115-32182615 GCA_963082715.1 Harpalus rubripes | reverse complement strand
AGTTACTATTTTGCATAAATTCCATAACACCGGAACACCCACATGATGATGCAAAAGAGAACAAGAATTTCATTGCCGTATCCGATAATTCTTGGAATTCGTTTCGAATTCTCAACTCAACCAAAAATTGTACAAAGAGAATTTTTAAATCTCCATCAGAAAAAATATGAGCCAAATTTTATTTATTGGTCAGTGAAAATTTGAAAAATATTTGTATTACGGCACACCATTAAAAAAATCTGATGTAGCCAGCACATTACCTTCCGTCAGTTATATGAGGTATTTACGAAAATTCTACCGGTGAAATGTTACCGGTAAACAGCTTTTTATCAGGTTATAACTACCGGAATCGATATTTTAAGAACGCAAGTGGTAAATAGGCTAGATCCATAACATATGAAAAATTTTAAAATTTGAAACAGGTTAGAAATTTGACGTAGTTAACAAACTAAGCAGAGTCCTATTTTGAACACTTTTAACGCGCGTGCTTCGCTTTGCGTCACTACCTTTTTTTGAGATTAAATCCTTGAACAATTTTCGAACACGGTAACCTTTTATCACTCGTGTTTTCGAACACAGTCGGTAGATGCGGTATCTACCGGTAGAATTTTCGTAAATGCGTATGTATTTTCTATAAAATCCATACAGAAAGTTCCTTGCAAAAAATTCTAAATTTCTTGTATGTACATTATCTTTCGACAGTTGTATGTATTTTATACAAATTCCATACAGAAAGTTTCGGGCAAAAAGATCCTATATTTCGAGTAAAATTATAACATAAATATACTACGAATATGTCAATTGCACTTGACACTGACATCTCTCAATCAGAATTTTCTTAATATAGTAGTTGTTTCTAGCATAGCTGGCTAATTTATGAAATTTAATTTCTTTATAATTTTATAACTCTATATCCATTTAATATGAAGTATAAAATGCAGTCAAATCGTATAGAGAATACAATGTTCTTTAATATTTATAATAACATTAAATGTGAAAAAATGATATTTAACATCGTTTTTTCAAGAAAAACTGTTAAAATCTTCAAATGAGGGTACTTCCGGTTGACCAATTATAACCAAAATCTAATCAGCTCTTCATATGGGTGCAACGAAGAGGAATACGAAAGAATTAAAAATAGTAAAATCGTATTCCAGGGACCTTGAAACGTGCTTATTCATTAAAAACTCACCACCGAATTTTTTGAACAAAGACAATACCTTCCTTACCTAAAGGTGACGGAAGGTAAAAAGTGAATAAAAATAAAAAAAACACTAGCTAATGGGAAAACCAAGTTTAACGTACTTAAAATTAAACTTATTTTAATTATTAAAATTTAATAAATTTGAGAAAACAATCCTTCTTTATCATTTTCTTTTGTACGTCCCGCAACCCCAGCAAACTTTTTCGCGACTCCTAGTTTGAATACCACTAGATATATGCAACTGACAGAATAAAAATTATGAATCACTGTCACCAATCTAATAATTTAACAAAAATTTCACTTAATGTAAATTGTCAAATATTTTTATAAAAAAAATAATGTATATGAAAACCTCAACAGAGAAAATAGTATGAACCACACATTGCAGAAGGCAATTCAAGCACTCGTTCGTTCGCTCGCTCGTCACTACGCGCTTGTGAGCGAATTTGTAACTCATGCTAGAATCGCTATAATACGTTGCGCTCTGTAACTTTTCTTTTAATATACTATTTCGACAGAAGTATATAAAAATCATACGTTCATGTATATACCCTAATCATTTTCGGAATAAGGACAACAGACACAATTTTTAGAGTCATATTCTACTTTTACTTTGTGCAGCCGTTTTCGACATGATTCTACTGTTGCACAGCGAAAGCAAAATGTTTTCATCTTCACATTCATCTTGGAAGCATTCAATATCAAAACAAATTTAAAAATAACAAAAAGAATGATGTTTTCGGGTTTACCGTTGATCAAATAATTAGTAAATTATAACGAGTTCTATGAACTACAAAAACGAATTCATCTGCATAACGACCTTGGAAAACCCAAAAAAAAATCACACTCATTTATATAAATATTTCGTTCCACAATTTTGCAGTATGTTAAGATGAATGCATCCATGCAGTTTCTTCTCTGTCTTACTATTGTAATCAGTACAAGTTACGTTGAAAGCAAATGTCTAAATGGATATGACATGAGTATTTGCTCAACAATTTTTTGTCAGACAGCAAAGACATGTCACGAAGGCTCAACTTTGGTCAAATATGATCCAGACAATTGTATTTGCTGTGATGTTTGTCACGATAAGGATGGTAAGAATTTTTATTTATTTGGAAAATGAAAAATTTATGTATGAATATTATATTTTTTATAGGTAAATATGTAGATGCTAAAGAATGGTGGTGAAAAACAATGTTATATTTTATGTTAATGATACTTATGAATATCTAAATATAGGTATGTTTAAGTATATATTATATTGTAAATTTTAAGTTTAATAAATATATTATTAACAGTTTGACAATATATTAATTATTAAGTACATATTTAAATGTTAAGTATATTACAAATACAAACTGTTTTTTCATACAGATTATCATTTTTCACAAATTTTCATTTCATTTTGATCAGGGACGTAACTAGGATTATTTTCTGGGTTGGTTAAAGATGGGCCAATAAAAAATCTGAGTGGGTCATACTTATATCATATAAGAACAGTATTACAGTAAATATAAATTACTTATTACCATAATATATGGATAGCAGTATAGAAACGGTAAAAAAAATAAACAAAAATTACAAATACTTCTAAGTAATAATTTTTAATAACAACTAAAATTTGAAAGTAGATATTGCACTGAAAATTGGATTTGTTAAAGCAATGACTACTAATATAATGTTCCCGGAAAATATAATTCATAAATAAATTATAAAATCTATAGATAATGGCCCTACTATAATAAGGCCATTATAGTTTTTATTTCAGTTTTACATTAATTTTCGTACAATTTTATTATGTTGGAAAGTAAATGATATTCTGCTGCTAGCATACCAATTTGTGTAACGCTTAGCAAAAGGAAACTATAACTAATTTTAAATATACATTACAAAAATTATCTCCTTTACTTTTGTCATATTAATATTATTATTTCATGCTTACGAAATCCAGAATCGCTTTCCGAAGCTCTTTTTGCAATTTTTAAAACTCTAAATAATAAAGAACTGTCATCGGAATTATTGTGTAAAATGCAGCGCGCAAATAAATAACAATTAAAAATATCAAACAAATTTTTATTGAAATGTCGTAATCGATTTCCAAATTTTGGTTTTAGATACAAACCTTTTGTCATATTAATTCGTCATTATCTAGAGCAAAAATATTTTTTTTATATAATTTAATTTTATTTCAAAATTGGTAAATGTAATAAAGAATTATTAATTTACTATATTCCATATAAATTTTGTTGTAAACGCTAATTAAACATAGCTTAATTTTTGTAAAACGAAATATTACAACGTGGGGCTCGTAAGTTAATAATTTCAGTTTTGTGAATTCATCAGAAAAGTTGGTATTATATCTGTTATTAGTCCAGATACTTTTCTTACAATTCCATAGTACAAAAATCTGGCATGGCCAGTTGGTGTCATCCGCCAAATTAATTAGCTACATATTAATTAACATCCATCTCAATTCGGTAAGAAAGTTGTTAAATCTTAGCAACATTGTTGAAATTTCTAATCAATGTCAATAGAAACAAATGTAACGTGTCATGTTTTATTCAGTGTTGACAATTATTATTGGTTATTTGCTATAGCAGTGTTACAGAATTGGATTGCTTGAAAAATTCAATTTTTTCTCCGCGGACAGACATACTATCCATCTTATTTTTTGGCAGTAGGGTCACATACAATTTCAAATGTTTGTTATGCAATATGTACGTTTTACATCCACACAAATTGTATTTATTGTTAAACGGTCTAAAATTATTATCTCTTTTATAAAATAAACTAAATATCTTTAAAAAAATTGGGTGGGCCAACAAATCAATGAGGTGGGACGTGGCCCACCCGGGCCCCCTCGTAGTTGCGTCCCTGATTTTGATACAGATTATCATTAACCAATTTATTGTCGCAGAAAAAATACTATGTATGCAACTCATATACCGGGTGTTTTGTTTTTCAAGGTGCACATAGGAAATTGTTGTCCCCTACCAACTCCCACCCCCACCCCTTTTTTACTTAGAACTATGGTTGTGGTATCAATAAAAAAACTGCATCATATGACACAAAATACATGTAAATTTTGGTCCCATAAACTAATTATTAAATTTATATAATTTTGTAGTAATCGCATGGCATTTGAACAAAAATATGAAATGTTTGACTTTTTGTGTCCCAATTTGTTGTAACCTATAACTCATGCAAATTTAATTATGTAATAATTTTTGTCAATCATTTTCTAATCTGTTATAAAACATTGAAAAGAAAATAACACAAAAAATCATAGCTAACAAATGCTGACAGATATAATGATAAACATATAACATTGTGCGGGACCAAAATATTACATAATTTACATGTATTTGATGCACAAATTTTTTATCTTTCTATTGATATCACAACCATCGTTCTAAATTAAAACGGGTGTTAATCTCCTATGTGCACCTTGAAAAAAAAATCTAGTGTGGCCAATACAATACCTCCCACCATTTACAGCCCGAGTCACAAAAAATATTTAGCTAATCCTTATTTTTGGATTAGCGAATTTTGCTCTAATTTTGGCAGTTCATTTCTTAAAATATAGTCTAATCTAATCCAAGTAACTACCTTTTTTGATAATAAAATGAATATTAAATTTTAAATACCGGGATATAATAGAATTCACTAATGCAAAAATAAGGATTATCTTCAACTCTTTTGTGAATCGTTAACTTTTATTTATCTAAATACATACCTACATATTTACTTATGCTGGAACCTGTATTGATTTCCTTTCCTATTATTCTATTTACTTTTTTCTTTTTAAAACGTTACTATAGGCGATGTGCACATTTTGAGTGTCAGCGCCTCTAACGGCTACTTTGGTGTCCTCGGGTCAAAAGTCAAAATTTTAGCGAAGGTACTGTGGCAGAAAATATCATTTTTCTCATAATATGTGTGATTTCTGTAAACCATTTTATCATATTTAGTTTTATATTATAATTTATAATATTAGTTAAATATTACAAGATGCACAACACATATGGAAATTGCGATTAAAGAGTTGGAAAACTTGGATGATTGGAAAGAAGAAAGTTTCTGCATATCACGATATCAGTGGATGATGTTAGCATCTTTCTTTTAAATAATAATGACGAAGATTCTTCACTGAAAATATACCAGGCTCTAAGTGGAATCAGTTGCACAAGCTCGGAGAAGAAAATACAAACCATGTGAATTTCAACTTTTAACATTAACACATGTACAAAATCTATAATAAATAAACGTATTATGTCAAAAATAGACTTCTTTTTCATACAACTGCAAGTATTATACAATTTCAAGACAATTTTCTGCTTCTTGTATTATATCTTGTTCAAATATTAACTTAAGAAACACATTTTTATACAATTCATTGTTTCAATCATACGACCATTATTTGAATTATATTCATACAATAAGTATCTTTTACAATGAGGAAATATGTAAATCTAAAAGAATTTTTCATGTTAGTAGAAGATATCTGTTAAAAATTTATTTTCTCATGCATTTATTCCTCATATAATCTTCTAGGAAATTTATAAAATTTGATACTTCAATCGGTAAATTTGTAAGAATTATTGCTTCCCCCACTGAACCACATAATATTTGACGTTTTATCATTGGCATTCATTGCAAATATTTTATAAAATAAAAATTGCAAAATTATTCTGACATAACCTTGTTATGATCAATGAGTAACCATCGTTGTCATTTTTGTCCGCTGTCGGCGCTGGCTAATTTTGTGCATACCGCCTATTATTAGGTGCGTTTAATGAAGTAAGAAAATCAATCAAATGTTTAGGTAAGCAAGCCAGACTTGTTTGTTAGTTCACTAAACGATTTGCTAGCTATATGACAAACTGTCATCAAGAAAGCTATACAGCTGTCAAATATAACATTGTGTAATTGTGTATGTCTCGTATCTCTTTTCTTGGTCTGTGAACTTATGGAAAATGAATTTATACATTGACTTGCAGATAGTGGGATTAATTTGGAAGAAGCTATATTAACTATGACAAAATATTTCAAATTTAATGTTATAAACATACATCACAAAACTCTAATAGTATATTAAGATACAAGTTTCATAATACATGACTTCAGCGCACGCGTCATTCTTAGGAACGAGCGGCTTGCCGCGAGTTTTCCAGGGGGACAAGTGCGCTGAAATGTCTTATGAAACGTGTATTTTATACTATTTTTTTCTATTTTGGTAATTTTTTCAAAAAATATACGTCATTTCATGTCCAGGAATTTCAATTTCGGTTGTTAAATATGTACTTTATGAAACTCAATTAGGTGTCATAAACAAGTGCTTCATGACATCCAAATGGGTTTTATAAAGTACATATTAAAGAACCAAAATAGAAAAAAGCCTTTTTGACATGTGGTTGACAAACATACCACATATAAAGAAATATAAACAGTTGAAGTTAACTTCATTTATTTTTAATTTGTATTTCCCGCCAATATATTTGACACTTAGCAAGACAAGCGAGAAATTTGTGGCTTGGATTGCTTGCGAGCAAATAAAGCAAATGCTAGGCTAGCAAAGTCATTCAACAAATTTTACATCCGGTTGCTTGTATTGCTGGTCTTATTGAACGCTATTAATTTGAAATGATTAGTTCTTTGACAGTGACATTTGTCTATCTTCATCAGCATGATATTGCTTTTTTCCGCAATAATTAGTGTCGTTTATTTATGGGTAATATTTTTTATTCATAGTACTACGTGTATAGTTATAACTGATATAAACCGCCATTGCAAATAATCGGAAAATAATGGACATTTTGTTCAATCCATTAACATTTGTTTTCTGTTCAAATGTGTATAACTGACAGATAAATGTCACTGTCAAAGAACTAAAAATTTCAGATTAATAATAATGTTTAAAAAAATGTAAATAGAACAATATAGGAAAGGAAACCAATACAGTTTCCAGCATATGTAAATATGTTGGTATGTATTTAGATTAATAAAAATTAAGCTAATTCTCACTTTTGGATTAGTGAATTCTATTTTATCCAGGTATTTAAAATTTAATCTTCATTTTATTATCAAAAAATCTGATGTGGCCAGCACATTACCTTCCGTCAGTTATTTGAGGCATTTACGAAAATTCTACCTGTGAACTGTTACCGGTAAACAGATATTTCAAGAACGCAAGTGGTAAACAGTATAGATCTATATCCTTTAAAAAAAATGAAAATTTGAAACAGGTTAGAAATTTGATGTAGGTAGTTAATCCTTGGTAGTTAATAAAATGAGCAGTCATACTTTGAGCACATTTCCACTTTTAACGCGTGCGCTTCGCTTTGCATCACAACCTTTTTTTGAGATTAGATTCTTCATGAATCCGGTAAATGGATCTGGTAGATACTGTACAATTTTCGAACACGGTAACATTTTACCACTCGTGTTTTCAAACACAGTCGGTAGATGCGGTATATCTACCGGTAGAATTTTCGCAAATGCCTATGTAGTTTCTATAAAATGTACATTACCTTTCGACAGTTGTATGTATTTTATACAAATTTTATATAGAAAGTTTCGAAATTATAACACAAATATACTACGAATATGTCAATTGACACTGACATCTTTCAATCAGAATTTTTTAATACACTAGCTGTTTCTAACATAGCTAGCTTATTTATTAAATTTAATTTCTTTACAATTTTATAACTCTATATTCATTTAATATGAATTATAAAATACAGTCAAATCGTATAGAGAATGAAATGTTCTTTAATATTTATAATAACATTAAATGTGAAAAAATGATATTTAACATCGTTTTTTCAAGAAAAACTGTTAAAATCTTAAAATGAGGGTACTTCCGGTTGACAAATTATAACCAAAATCTAATCAGCTCTTCATATGGATGCAACGAAGAGGAATACGAAAGAATTATAATTTTTGGAATTCTAGTATTAGAGTTATCGTAGACGAAAATTTTGTTACATACACACACACTGACACACATACACACACACATACACACATACAGACATCATCGTAAAAATAGTAAAATCGTATTCTAGGGACCTTAAAACGTGCTTATTCATTAAAAACTCACCACCGAAATTTTTGACCAAAGACAATACCTTCCTTACCTAAAGGTGACGGAAGGTAAAAAGGTAGTTACTTGGATTAGATTAGACTATATTTTAAGAAATAAACTGGCAAAATTAGAGTAATATTCGCTAATCAAAAAATAAGTAAATAAATGAATAAATATATCATCACGGCTTATTGCACATTGCTGAGTGTGCCAATCTGCTTTGTACACAGATATCGGTAATGATGAAATATTTGCACCGTGCAGGCGCTTACCAGGCGTCACCTCACGGGCATTAATTGCTGGCCTGGAGAGTGCACCACAGGGGTCAATTTTGTGTCATTTAAAATTGGACATATTTGGCGTTAGTCGGGATTGAACCCGGTTCCCCGGATTCGCTACCTGACACTGATACACGCACGCTCTAGTGATGGGAAATTCCCGGAAATTTATTTTTAGGAAATATTTCTTAGCAATATTTCCATATTGGGAATTTTTATGGAAAATTTAATTTCTTTTATATTTTTATTTTATATGGTAACTAGGTAGGTATCTAATAAAATATTTTACATTATACATATATGTCTTCTCATTAGACATCATTTCAGCGATCTAAATTTTGAAAATAAAAACAAATTTTAATAAATATATTTATTGACAGGAATACAACCTTTTTTCAAATGGTTATTGGATTCATATTAGATTTTGACTATACCTATATATGACAAACCGGAAGTGGTACTTAATTTGGAGCTCTTAACATATTTTCGAGGAAAAACATAAAAAATCTAATCCAAAATTTCGTGTTACAGACTGTTGTATTAGTTATTGGAACAACAAATTAGATTTTGTTTACAAACGATCAACCAGAAGTGATACTTCACTTAAAGCTCATTGCTATTTTAAACATGGAATTGTCGGGAGGTTATGTGCTGGCCACATCAGATTTTTTAATGTGCTTTGACATTTTTGTGGCATTCACCAACTTATATTCTGTATTGCAATATTTGCATAGAGCAGATTTTCCTTGACTTTTGAAATGTTTCTATGCCGCAGTTTTTTCCCATTTTTCTAAATTAAGTGTAGCACGTCGCACGTCCACTTTACACGACTTAACTCTAACACATTGCTTCAAAAATACATGTTGGATGCATGTTACAGCATTTTTGTACAGTTGTACTTATAAAATCGCCACCAAAAAAATTTCCCAAGATATGGGAATTTATATTGTTACAGGGAATATTTCCATATAAATTACCTTTTAAGGAAATATTCCCGTTGAGAATTTTCCCACTTCCCATCGTTATTTGGAGCAGCGAAGAGCAGAGCAACGAGGCCACTATACACATAAGAATACATTGAATGAAAAAGTTCTCATCTCCACACTTCGCTTCGCCGCTCTTCGAGTCGCTCAAGTGCGTGTCGGCCTCATACGTTGTTGGAATGTATAAATGAATTAAATAATTCTAATTTGTTATTAATAACAAATTTAAATAAAAATAATGAAGAAGATGCATACGTAGTTTTTTTTCTTTTTTGAAATTGTGGTTTCCATTGATCTTAGTTAATGTGTAAATCGTATTTTAGAATGTCCTCAAGAATACTATGGAGATACGTATACACAGTACCATAATGAAATAAACAAGAAAATGTACAAAATTTAGATTATATTACAGTGTCCCTGTCCCACCATGACATGAAATGTATCGTTCAACAGCGACTTGATGCGACATGTTCTGCAGGTTTTCTTTTGCTCGCTAATCACACTTAATCACGTGTTCATGCTAGCGGGCATTATTTTGAACCAATAAATTTAATAATTGTTTCATATTTCATCATTAGAAATTTTTTTTTTTCAAAATGTGCTTCATATAGAGCTTTACCCTATTCTGATTACCGCCAAAATTAATTTTTGACATTCTAACTCAAAATCCAACAGTAATAAAAAAAAAAATCAGCATCGTCATTCGAAAAACCATAAAAAAGTACTCTAAAGATGTGCAAACCAAAATTTAGTATTATTTCATTATTGGGAGATATTTTAAAAAATAATCAACTGTATTATGTATAATCATCAAAAGTAAAAAAAGTGACGGGAAGATATTCGGAAAAATTAAAAATGCTAAATTTACATTTTCGCCTATATCTGTCCTCATGTTGAACTCGCTATCCTGGACACCCTGTATCGCATGTTAGCATAATATCAACAAACAATAATCAAATCCAGAATAAATTAATAATAGATGGTATAAAAACTAGTATTACATCATATAACAACCTTGGTAAAACTTGTAAAAAACAGATGTACCTACCTATATAAATAATTTCTCTCTCAAATTCGCAGTATAAACAAAGTGAAAATGAAAACATACACGCAGTTTCTTTTCTTCCTTATTTTTGTAATCAGTATATGTTATGTGGAAAGTAGATGTCGAAATGGTCAAGACAGAAATTTTTGTTCGGCAGCCTTTTGTGTAGCTGCAAAATCATGTAACGAAGGATCCACTTTGGTCACATATGATCCAGACAACTGTGTTTGCTGCGATTCTTGTCAAGATAGCAATGGTGAGGATATTTATTTGTAATAGAAAAATATATGTTTGTATATTGTATTTATTTTAGGTAATTATGTGCAGCCTAAAGAAACTTATGGATAAATAATGTTATATTTTACACATGTTTTTATGTTAAATATAATTATATATTGTATATTCTAGCTTTTATTTTCCACTATCCTATGTATAGTTTACTAATTTCCGCGATTTGACTATACAGGCTGTTATATAAGTGTAGTGACCTAGTAGTTTGAATATTATTTTTCATATGTTTTGTATTTTTGAATATATATATAGACGACTGTTTTGTTATTGTTACTGTTTTGTAAACATCGAAAAGCTTTTTATAATAAAATCGTTATTTTCATTCCTAGAATAAACGTCAAAATTTCCTGTGTATTATTCCTGCTTATTTATTTATTGTATTCAATTGTAGACTTGTAACACTTACGTTACATAAATAACGTGCCATACGTTACCACTTAATAAACAAGGTTGCAGTATCGTAGCCTGCAATAATTTCTTTTCTAATGTGCTTGTTGCAAAAAGCACTTCAAGATGGACCAATGACAATTATTGATTTGAATACAGAATTATTTAAAAAATCACAATAATTTGAGTCGTTTGATTGAAGTCAGAGACGGAATAAGGATAAGACACTTTTAATTAATGACGACTGTTTTAGCGCAGTTCTCCGTAAATCAAAAGCATGTCGATGTATTTTTGATTACTGAAAGTATCAAGTATTTCTAAATATCTAAGTACTACGCCACTTATTGTAAATTAAACGTCATTTATGACAACCAGCAAATATTGTTTTTTGGAACAACTTGATTTTTTGATTTCAATTTATTAAGAAGGTGTTTCGTAGTTGATCGTCTTTACAGTCTTATAACTTTTACATCTTAACAGATTGTGCAAAATATATTTCGGATTACCTATAACTTAAGGTATGATAAAGAGAACTGAAAGAATTCTTATCTTGAACTATGGCACGTTATTTACATAACACCCTATATAATAGTAGTTAGTTTAACAGCTTGGGTTAAAAAATAACAATTACTCGAACATATTCACAAAATATAATAGGGTAGTTACGGTAGTTATCACCTATTTTCATTTTTTAATTAATAAAGTGTTTTTTTTATTTAAATTTTTCCTAATTCTTATTTTGCACAATTTTTTTTACAAACGAGCAAAAAATTATAGAAAATACAGGATGTACCTATTCCCGCCAATGTGACGTCACGCTTGCTATTTCCGCCATGCTGCTTGTAGTGTGTGACAAAAATATACATACTCGAATATAATCGTCGAAGCTATGTCATATCACCGAATTTTACAAATAATAATAAAATATCTTTTTCTTTATTAATTAGTTTTGAATTTTGGCGATTTTGCTTTTGAATTTAAACAAATAAGTACTTCTCAACATCAACCAGCAACGGAAAGGCAGGGAACATCTTGATGAAGAACTAAGGTCAAAGTGGGATTTTTATTACCGGTATTTGTGAAAAAAAATAATGAAACATTGGCTGGTATTATGAAGAATAATAATTAAGGGTGATTAGCGACTAGCATTGTTTTTTCTGTCAAATCTTTATGGACTTTTTAGAGAAATATACTTCAAATAACAGCAAAAATTAAATGTCCGCCTCTCTCATTTGAAGTATTTTTCTTCAAAATAATCCATAAACGATTGACACATAAAATACTGCTAGTCAACTGCTCACTAATTACCTTTAATCAGTTGTTCATACTATCAGCACGCAGCACCAGCCATTGTTTTTTAACGTATAAACTGTTGCATTTTTGTACAAATGAACATAGATAAATTACACTTCAGTGGAAAGCCAAAATATCTCATATTAAAATTAAAACTGACATTATATTATAATTTGAAATCCAACAGTGATACAAAATATTGAAGATCGCCATTCGAAAGAACATAAAAAGATCCTTAAGATGTATAAACCAAAATCCCTTATACCCTTATTATTTCTCACTTGGAAGTTATTCGCAAAAAAAAAACTATATAATTTATATTTTCGCTTACATCTAGTGACAATGACCTATGATTTTTTTTTTCAAATTACACCATTAAAATAGTCTTCTACACAAGTTTGAGATCTCCATGTTGAACACGTTATACTGGACACGTAAATCGTACTTTCGTAATTTCCTTCTATCCTAATTATTTGATGTAAAAAAGCTTAAAATAAAAGTTGTAGAGCAAAATTTATTGTGCATGCTCTAAATCTGCAGAAATTAGTATGTTTAATTTTTTCCCGTTTCCGCACTCTGTCCCTTGCCCTGCTCATACCTAATTTCTGCCGTCATAAAGCATTAAAAATTAGTTTTCCTTAATGACTCAGATGTAGAAATTTAAGCTCTACAATTTTTATTTGCAACATTCTACTTAAAATAATTAGGGAAGCAGGAAATTACGATATGATTTTATATGTTAATAAAGTCCTATGTTCCGGTGACGCGGTCAACACCCTGTATGTGTTAACATAATATCGCCAAATAATAAACAAAACCAGAATTCAGAATAAATTAATTACAGATGATATAATAGTATATTATGTGGTAAGTGTGTGAAGCTGAAGTTTTTACATGAGGGTGGAGATTGCGACACGAGCCGAAGGCGAGTGTTGTAAACCACCCGAATGTAAAATAGGCTTCACACACGTGTTACATACTATACTTTTTCTACGACCTTGCAATAAAATATAATTTTTTCTTCACATTGTCATTCTTTTAACGTAAAGCCTCTGCATTATCGACTTGTGTAACCATGTTTACCAACGGTAGTATTTTCTTTAAATAAATAAAATAAATAATATAGGAAAAATAGTATTAAAATATTAAAAGGAAATATAATAATTTTATATTTTGTAATTGCTATAACCTGTAATACCATAAAATTTGTATTAAATTGCTTAGAAATTTTTTATTTATTGCTTTTGAATGCTTAATAGACTTAGATTTATATTTAACACAAAGTTGTAAATTTAGAATTACAAAATTTATTTTATTTATATAAATTAATGACACATTTCTCATGAAGTTGTTATTTCTTCGGACCATTTACCATCACATGATTTACATATATACTGATATTCATTGTGTGTGTTTAAACTGAATTATTTTCTTCACGCACAGTGTTCAAAAAATCAAACTTCACACATGAAAATTAATACGTGAAGTACTCACTTCACGCATGGGAGTAGAAAAAAGAGCAAGTATAATTTATAGAACAGCCTTGGTAAAGCCCGCAAAAAAAAACACACATGTATATAAACAATTCGTTTTTCATATTCACAGTATAAAATAAAAATGAAGACCTATACGCAGTTTCTTCTCTTTCTTATTGTTGTAATCAGTATAAGTTATGTGGAAAGTAGATGTCGAAATGGCCAAAGCAGAAATTCTTGTTCGGCAGGATTTTGTGTAGCAGCAAAATCATGTCACGCAGGATCAACTTTAGTCAAATATGATCCAGATAACTGTGTTTGCTGCGATTCTTGTCAAGATAATAATGGTGAGGTTATTTATTTAATTATTTATTTATTTGATTATTTGGAATAGAGAAATATATGCTCCAATATTTTATTTTATTATAGGTAATTATGTGCCGCCTAAAGCCTAATGAAATTTATGGATAAATAATGTTATATTTTATGTACATTTTTTATATTAAATATATACAAATATTGTATATTATTCTTGTTTTTATTTCTCGATTTCCTAGGGATGATTTGTTTTTAAACTCGAAGAATCGGCATAAACCATTAAACGTCTCTGGACTATGAAACTATTATACACAAATTTATTAGCACCCTTACCACATATTGCTTCAAATATACGAGTATAAAATTTGTACAAAAACGCTAGATCCGTCTCGTGCTTACACCTCGTAAGCAATATGTGTTTTTTTGCACTTGTTGCACAATATACTATTGTAGTTCATAGGACAAGTTGTAATCATTTTTTTTTCGATCACGCACGCTCACGTAATTAAAAATCTGATGTGGCCAACACATAACCTGTCGCCAGTTATTTTACCTGGTTGTACGCATAAAACGAAAAATATTTTTACAAATACATATACCTATTCATGCCTCACTACAAAATAATTCTCACATATATTTGCAAAATCTATGGGATATTTTAATATAAATTATGTACAATACATACATTTTCTTTATATTCAATATCCTGAAATTTTCTTTTTCTACTTTCCTTTTCTTTTTCTTTATATTTGTCATTTTTACGCAAATTCCTTTTATATTCTTTATTACGTATATTCTTTTGCGTTGTTGACTTTTTTTTTATTTTCATAATCTTCATAATGATGTACAAATATTTTTGACGGTGGCATACAAATATTTTTGACAGTGACATGTATGTGTCAATTACAAACATTTGAATTTCTTGCCTTGAAGTAGTTTGATCTGAGAATTTTTACATCAAATTATTTTACGAGTATATGCATTTCTTTATCTCTAAATCTATAGAAGATATAGTAATGAATTTATATTTATAGAATAAAGCATTTAACGTTCTTTAATATAAGTAATTACATAAATTTTCGATAAATAATATTTAGATGATTTTTTTCTTGTAACTACTACTTCCGGTCCAATTGTTACCAAAACTTAATCAACTCTTCCCATTATTGTTAGATTGAGGAGTCCGTAGTTAAAAATGTCTTAAGTCTTATAGTATTTGAGAAATCGTGGATCCAACATCCTCACACACATACGGACATCATCGTAAAAATGTTATAATCGGATTCTAGGGTCCTTAAAACGTGCTTATTCACTAAAATCTGTATATGCGATTTTTAGCATGAATTCAATACCTCTCTTAGCGAGAGGTAAAAATGTAACCACGACCTATCACGCACAACTTTTTATGTTTAATTCAAGATCACTCACACTCACGATTTTATTTTGGCACTCACGCCCGATCACGCCCGACGAGTCACGTAATTCTTTCTATGTACATATTTAAGTCTGTTTAACACAGTTATATGTTGTTATCAAATTTGTTAACAAATTGGTAATAAGTTAGATAACAAATTGGTTTCATTGGAAACGAATGTTTATAGACAAATAGGATGTTCCATTCCATCACAAATATCATTATAAATTTGGTAAAGATTTGAATATCTTTGATTTGTATATCTTTAGTGAAATCGGAGCAACTGACTGTGTATACAATGTTGGGTACAACAATAACACTATGTTTATGCAAAAAAATACTGTTGATGACATATTTGCACATACTAATAATAACATGATTGTATAGTAAAAGATGGAAATTAAGACAATTAAAAAAAATAGTAAATTTGTACTCACGCCTGATTAAATTTCAATCACGCCTTATCACGCACGATAATTTTTTAGTGCGTCACGCTCGCGTCCAATCAGGACGCAAAATTTAAATTATATTCACGATCAGACGGGTCACGTCGTGACCCATCGTTACCCGACAATATCACGGCCCACGCCCAGCCATAAATACAGCGTGTTCAAATATAAGTGTGGTACCATTGGAATTTCTATAACATTCCGTTGATAAAAATTGAAACTGAAAATCGCGGTTTTAGAAAATGTCAAATATGAAAAGGAACAAAAAATCTAAGATTTTAAGGGTAAAACATATTTAATACACAATAACTCTTATATTCAAATCAAAAGGGTAGGATGTATTGAAAATCATCCTCAACCGGTAGGATGCACTTACTGACCTTAATATTCAAATAACTATTTTAATGGAACAAGAAAACCACTTCATTTACAAAATTAAAATACGCTAAAACATATATTTATTAAACATAAAAATATGTACAAAAATTACAATATTCATTTATTAATATCTTTCTTTAGGCTCCACATAATTACCTAAAAAAAACATAAATTTTAAATACACATATTTTATTTAAAAGTTAAAGGCATTTTCTTACCATCGCTATCTTGACACACATCGCAACATATACAATTTTTGGGGTCGGATGTGACCAAAGTTGCTCCTTCATTACATGATTTCGCTGGGAAACAACCAACTGCCCAACAAAGTTTTTCGTCCTGGCCTTCTTGACATTTATTTTCTACGTTACTTACATTTATTATAACAATTAGGAGAAGAATAAATGATATGTAAGTTTTCATCTTTATTGTGTAATACGTACTAAAATATAAAATGACAGAAGCATGCTATATATTACGGCATTGTGAATTTTTTTCGGGATTCCCAAACTAATTAGGACGTAATATCTAGTTTTATATAAGTAGTTTATAGCAGAAATTATAAGAAAAAGGTTAATTATTCTTAATTTTATTTATGAAACGTGTTTGCCTCTACAATAATGATAATAATTTATAGCTATTTACGTCATTAAGCTGGTAGCTAAAAATTTACGGGTGAGCTAGTAAATAATTAAAATTTGGAATATTAGTCCAGTAAATGAAGGATTTTACCCTACAAAAGATCGGATAGTTCTGAATTTTTAATATGTTGTATAGGATGGTTGGTTAAATAAAAATCCAAATTTCCACAATTCCCCTTCCCCGCTCCTTCCACCATCTTGTACAAATATAATTTTAGCGCAAAAGAAAAGTTTTTTTCTACGATTCATAGCAACGGAGATATGAAGTTCCCAGAAAAGGCAATAATTGCGCATTTAGCAAAATTTTGAGTTTCTTTCCACTTTACATCGCAATAACTCCGTAACACTTCATTTTAGCGTAAAAATCATCTAGAGAATTTAATTACCTACAAAATTAATTTATCAATATCTTTCTACGTCCAATGCAGCAGAGAGAGCATAAATTTACAAAAAAAAAAACTAAAAACTGTGTTTTTTCAAGTTTAGTATAGAAACTGCATTTGGTTCATTATTTCTAATTATAAAAGTATTACTTCAAACAGAATAATCTATATAGATGCAAAATTAACGTAATTATGTGTTGGTGAACGTCAGTGACGTCTTGTAGGTCTACTAGAAAAAATATAAAACAACATTTCCTTCTTTTATTTGCCTGCGAGATCTTTCTATTGCTCTTCAGCTCGACATGAGATATTTGCCATATATTAGATATATATTCTAAGACTCAATTATATAGTTGCAGTACTCAGCTCTATAGTTACAGAATAGAGGAAATATAGATTACCATTTCAGTTTTTTGCTTATAACTTCTTTCTCATGAATTTTAGCGCGAAAAACGTTATTTGCCGACATGTAGAGGAAAAAATTTCCTGTAAATTTTGTATTTGAAGTTTTTTGTACGATTAACAGCAACGAAGATATGAAGCTTCCAAAAAAGCTAAAATTTTGAATTTCTTTCCACTTTGCATCGCAATAACTCCGTAACACTCCATTTTAGCGTAAAACCCCTTATAATCAATCTAGAGAATTTAATTACCTACAAAATCCATGTATCAATATTTTTTATTACCAACGCAAGTGGGGGTAAATTTACAAAAAAAAAATCTGATGTGGCCAGCACATTACCTTCCGTCAGTTTTCATACGGAAAGTTCCTTGCTAAATTAAATATTCTATTTCTTGTACATTACCTTCCGGCAATTGCATGTATTTTATGCAAATTTCATACAGCAAATTATTATTTTGTGACGTTTTCTATATACAGTGTAATGTATCTGCAGAAATAAAAGATTTATCATTATTATTTATTATTTATAATTTATTATCTATTATCTATTATCTATTAACTACTATCTACTATCTATTATCTATTAACTACTATCTACTATCTACTATCTACTATCTATTATCTATTATCTATTAACTACTATCTACTATCTACTATCTATTAACTACTATCTATTATCTATTATCTATTAACTACTATCTATTATCTATTAACTACTATCTATTATCTATTATCTATTAACTACTATCTATTAACTACTATCTATTATCTATTATCTATTATCTA
The DNA here is from genome assembly GCA_963082715.1 of Harpalus rubripes. NCBI lineage: Eukaryota > Metazoa > Arthropoda > Insecta > Coleoptera > Carabidae > Harpalus > Harpalus rubripes. The sequence goes on along the minus strand of OY720448.1, from coordinate 32,163,794 downwards.
TTATCTATTATCTATTATCTATTGTCTATTGTCTATTGTCTATTGTCTATTGTCTATTGTCTATTGTCTATTGTCTATTGTCTATTGTCTATTGTCTATTGTCTATTGTCTATTGTCTATTGTCTATTGTCTATTGTCTATTGTCTATTGTCTATTGTCTATTGTCTATTATTTATTATTTATTATTTATTATTTATTATTTATTATTTATTATTTATTATCTATTATCTATTATCTATTATTTATTATTTATTATCTATTATCTATTATTTATTATTCATTATTTATTATCTATTATCTATTATTTATTATTTATTATCTATTATTTATTATCTATTATTCATTATTTATTATCTATTATCTATTATTTATTATCTATTATTCATTATCTATTATCTATTATCTATTATCTATTATCTATTATCTATTATCTATTATCTATTATCTATTATCTATTATCTATTATCTATTATCTATTATCTATTATCTATTATCTATTATCTATTATCTATTATCTATTATCTATTATCTATTATCTATTATCTATTATCTATTATCTATTATCTATTATCTATTATCTATTATCTATTATCTATTATCTATTATCTATTATTTATTATTTATTATCTATTATCTATTATCTATTATCTATTATCTATTATCTATTATTTATTATTTATTATTTATTATTTATTATTTATTATTTATTATTTATTATTTATTATTTATTATTTATTATTTATTATTTATTATTTATTATTTATTATTTATTATTTATTATTTATTATTTATTATTTATTATTTATTATTTATTATTTATTATTTATTATTTATTATTTATTATTTATTATTTATTATTTATTATTTATTATTTATTATTTATTATTTATTATTTATTATTTATTATTTATTATTTATTATTTATTATTTATTATTTATTATTTATTATTTATTATTTATTATTTATTATTTATTATTTATTATTTATTATTTATTATTTATTATTTATTATTTATTATTTATTATTTATTATTTATTATTTATTATTTATTATTTATTATTTATTATTTATTATTTATTATTTATTATTTATTATTTATTATTTATTATTTATTATTTATTATTTATTATTTATTATTTATTATTTATTATTTATTATTTATTATTTATTATTTATTATTTATTATTTATTATTTATTATTTATTATTTATTATTTATTATTTATTATTTATTATTTATTATTTATTATTTATTATTTATTATTTATTATTTATTATTTATTATTTATTATTTATTATTTATTATTTATTATTTATTATTTATTATTTATTATTTATTATTTATTATTTATTATTTATTATTTATTATTTATTATTTATTATTTATTATTTATTATTTATTATTTATTATTTATTATTTATTATTTATTATTTATTATTTATTATTTATTATTTATTATTTATTATTTATTATTTATTATTTATTATTTATTATTTATTATTTATTATTTATTATTTATTATTTATTATTTATTATTTATTATTTATTATTTATTATTTATTATTTATTATTTATTATTTATTATTTATTATTTATTATTTATTATTTATTATTTATTATTTATTATTTATTATTTATTATTTATTATTTATTATTTATTATTTATTATTTATTATTTATTATTTATTATTTATTATTTATTATTTATTATTTATTATTTATTATTTATTATTTATTATTTATTATTTATTATTTATTATTTATTATTTATTATTTATTATTTATTATTTATTATTTATTATTTATTATTTATTATTTATTATTTATTATTTATTATTTATTATTTATTATTTATTATTTATTATTTATTATTTATTATTTATTATTTATTATTTATTATTTATTATTTATTATTTATTATTTATTATTTATTATTTATTATTTATTATTTATTATTTATTATTTATTATTTATTATTTATTATTTATTATTTATTATTTATTATTTATTATTTATTATTTATTATTTATTATTTATTATTTATTATTTATTATTTATTATTTATTATTTATTATTTATTATTTATTATTTATTATTTATTATTTATTATTTATTATTTATTATTTATTATTTATTATTTATTATTTATTATTTATTATTTATTATTTATTATTTATTATTTATTATTTATTATTTATTATTTATTATTTATTATTTATTATTTATTATTTATTATTTATTATTTATTATTTATTATTTATTATTTATTATTTATTATTTATTATTTATTATTTATTATTTATTATTTATTATTTATTATTTATTATTTATTATTTATTATTTATTATTTATTATTTATTATTTATTATTTATTATTTATTATTTATTATTTATTATTTATTATTTATTATTTATTATTTATTATTTATTATTTATTATTTATTATTTATTATTTATTATTTATTATTTATTATTTATTATTTATTATTTATTATTTATTATTTATTATTTATTATTTATTATTTATTATTTATTATTTATTATTTATTATTTATTATTTATTATTTATTATTTATTATTTATTATTTATTATTTATTATTTATTATTTATTATTTATTATTTATTATTTATTATTTATTATTTATTATTTATTATTTATTATTTATTATTTATTATTTATTATTTATTATTTATTATTTATTATTTATTATTTATTATTTATTATTTATTATTTATTATTTATTATTTATTATTTATTATTTATTATTTATTATTTATTATTTATTATTTATTATTTATTATTTATTATTTATTATTTATTATTTATTATTTATTATTTATTATTTATTATTTATTATTTATTATTTATTATTTATTATTTATTATTTATTATTTATTATTTATTATTTATTATTTATTATTTATTATTTATTATTTATTATTTATTATTTATTATTTATTATTTATTATTTATTATTTATTATTTATTATTTATTATTTATTATTTATTATTTATTATTTATTATTTATTATTTATTATTTATTATTTATTATTTATTATTTATTATTTATTATTTATTATTTATTATTTATTATTTATTATTTATTATTTATTATTTATTATTTATTATTTATTATTTATTATTTATTATTTATTATTTATTATTTATTATTTATTATTTATTATTTATTATTTATTATTTATTATTTATTATTTATTATTTATTATTTATTATTTATTATTTATTATTTATTATTTATTATTTATTATTTATTATTTATTATTTATTATTTATTATTTATTATTTATTATTTATTATTTATTATTTATTATTTATTATTTATTATTTATTATTTATTATTTATTATTTATTATTTATTATTTATTATTTATTATTTATTATTTATTATTTATTATTTATTATTTATTATTTATTATTTATTATTTATTATTTATTATTTATTATTTATTATTTATTATTTATTATTTATTATTTATTATTTATTATTTATTATTTATTATTTATTATTTATTATTTATTATTTATTATTTATTATTTATTATTTATTATTTATTATTTATTATTTATTATTTATTATTTATTATTTATTATTTATTATTTATTATTTATTATTTATTATTTATTATTTATTATTTATTATTTATTATTTATTAT